>PVHT021183648.1:422841-480864 GCA_004024745.2 Catagonus wagneri
CCAAGGCCTCCCAAGGAAGGCAGATAACCCTGAGCCTGGTGCACAGAGCCCGCCACGCACGCTCTCTTGAGCCTCACGGCTTCTCCCCCAGACATGCGTGCAGCCCCACTCTGGCACAATGGCTGTTGCCACACCGGCTGCGGGGGGCTCTTGCTTGCCCGGAATGGCCCTCCTTGTTCCTCTCTGCCTGCAAAGTCCTGCTTCTCCAGCCAAACCGCTCCCTTCTCAGGGGATCCTTCCCCTAGGCACTCCCAGCCCCTTCTTCGTGAGCCCCTGGCCCTCTTTTTAGGAATGAAATCCCCCTGGAGTTCCCTGGTGGCCTAGGAATTAAGGATGCATCGTTGTCACTGTTGTGGCTCAGGTCTGATCCCTGACCCAGGAACTTTTGCAGGCTGGGTGTGTGGCTAATAAATACACAATAAATAAATAGATAAATAAATAAACAAACAAAAATTTAAAAATCAAGTCAGGAGTTCCCATTGTGGCTCAGCAGGTTTAGAACCCGACTAGTATCCATGAGGAGGCAGGTTGCATCCCTGGCCTCACTCACTGGGTTAAGGATCCAGTGTGGTTGAGAGCTGCAGTGTAGGTCGCAGATGCAGCTCAGATCTGGCGTTGCTGTGGCTGTGGTATAGGCTGGTAGCTGCAGCTCCAATTCGACCCCTAGTCTGGGACCTTCCATGGGCTATGGGTGCAGCCCTAAAAAAGATTTAAAAAAAAGAAAATCAAACCAAATCTCTCTTTTTTTTTGTCTTTTTGTCTTATCTAGGGCCACACCCACAGCATATGGAGGTTCCCAGGCTAGGGGCTAACAGGAGCTGTAGCTGCCGGCCTTTGCCACAGCCACAGCAACGCGGGATCCGAGCCGCGTCTGCAACCTACACCACAGCTCACGGCAATGCTGGATCCCCAACCCAATGAGTGAGGCCAGGGATCGAACCCGCAACCTCATGGTTCCTAGTCGGATCCGTTAACCACTGAGCCACGACGGTAACTCCCAAATCTCCTTTTCTTTCTCGGCTTCTGCCCCCCTCCTCTCCACACCAAGCCCTATTCCAGGAGGGATGAAATAAACTCTTATTGAGAAGCTCATATAAATTGCTATATGGCGTGCTTGCCTCTCCGTGAAGCCCAGGTACCACTAGCCAGAGCATTCTTCCAGCCTACCCTGCAACCCAGCAGCCCTGGTGCACAGAGCCTGCCACACATGCTCTCTGGAGCCACCAGAGGCTCAGAAGGTGTTCCGTCTCCCCCGCCCTGTGCACGGGCCTTCTCTGTCCCTGTTCTGGGATATGCTTGCTTGGGTCAACCCCAAGGTCGGGGCTGGGGACGGGCGTTGTGTCCGATCCTTGGTGCTGCCCCAGCACACAGGTCTGAGGGCTGGCCTCCCAGGTGGCAAGCAGGCTGCATGGATGGCCTGCCCCCTTCCAGCCACTCACGAGGAAAGGAAGACATTTGTTATCAGCACCCGGAGATTAGGAAGGATCCTGGAGATCATCTGAGGTGGAGCCTACCCACCCCGATTTTATTTTATTTTATGTTATGTTATTTTTTTTATGGCCACACCCCTCAGCATATGGAAGCTCCCGGGCCAGGGATGGAATCCCAGCCGCAGCTGCAGCAATGCCAGATACTTTAACCCACTGCACTGAGTGAGGGATCAAACCCGTGCCTCCACAGCAACCAGAGCTGCTGTGGTTGGATTCTTAACCCACTGTGCCACAGCGGGAACTCCCAACCCCCATTTTAGAGAGGAGAAAACCGAGGCCAGAGAGACAAGGGGGCATCAGAAGTACTGCCGCTGCTGTCGTGGTTATGAAATGAAAATGTTAACACTGTTACTTGCAGGTTCAGACTGTCTTTCGCTTCCTAAAGCAAGTCCACACGTTGACATTTTTTGCCTCTCCCGGATCCACGAGGTATTAAGGTGTTAGCAGCGAAGTGCACGTCTGGAGCCCGGAGACCTGGGTTGGGACCTTGGTGCTCCAACCCGTCAGCTGTGACTTGGACAAGTTACTGAACTTTCCTCTTTTGGTAAAATGTGGGTTGAAATGATTCCTGCATCATGGGGTCACTAAATAACTGGGTGTCTTTAAAGGGTTCAGCATAGTAGCTGGCCCATAAAAAAATGCCAAATGCATTTGCTCCGACTGATATTTTTGTTATTATTAATCGTATTATTTTGCATGTGGGGTAACCGAAGGTTGGGAAGGCTGAGACCCGTCCAAGGCATTGTTGCTTCCGGGGGCTGGTTTTCTCAGCAAACTCCACGCTCTCTTTGTCCCTGACACCACTCTGCTTCCTTCAAACCCGTATGAGACAGGGTACCCCCCCACCCCCATCTGAAATCCAGCTACATCTGTTTCATGGGGCAGAAAACACCTGTCCTTTAGCCCATCTCAGAGCCCCTAGACCTTTCACCATCCAAACACTTAACTGTGCCTTGCGGGTTTTGCTAGGATGTCTTTGATGTGTAGGGGTCTTTCTTTCCCAGAACACCGCACCTTGTGGCTTCCTCCAGAATCACGGAGCCATCGCCGGTGAGGGCGGAAAGCTCTGTGTGGGCACTTGAGTGTGTTACACTCTCAGCCCCCAGCGGACCGGCAGAGGAGGCAGCTCATCTTTCGGGAGCAGAAGCACGGATGTAGGAAACAGGAGGGCATTCAGTGACTGGCCCCGGACTGGAGCCCAGGGAGGGTAGGGCTCTCTGATTCCTCTTTCCCAGGGCTCTGTGGCTCCTAATCCAGTATTGCCGGGGAAACCCCAATTCATTCCTTTCGAGACTATTAACTGAGCAACTAGGAGGTGATGAATAAACCTGGCAGGGGGCAGGTCCATGGGCATCTGACCCCGCTGCTGTGCACTTAGAAGAGCCTTGTGCTTGGTTTAATGTTCTTCTGACACTGTCTTGAGACCCTTAAGAGTTTTTGAACCAGGGGCCCTGCATTTTTGCTCTGCACGAGGCCCTGCATGTTACACAGCAGGTATGGCTGGGCAGACCTAGGCCAGCCCCAGAGCTCTCAGCTCTGCAGGAAGTAGTCAGCCAGGGCACTGACAATGGCAGTGCTGTGTGGGAGAGGCTGGAACAGAGGCAGCGTAGCGTGGGGTACAGGGCAGGGGCCTGGCCAGAATTTGGCCCACCTAGCTGTCAGCTGGGAGAGCACCCTTGGCTTTGCACCAAAGCCTGTAACCCCAAACAGCTGCTGCAAACCTCCGCGCCCTGGCAGACCTTGGCAACACCAGGAAACGTGTCTCCCTGGGGCCCTAGGCCCTCCCAATGTCCTCCCCCACACCTAAGCCTTCCCCAGGCTCCCACAGGCCTCTGGTTCCCTCTGCCTGCCCAGACCCAGCCAACTCAGAAGTAGGGTGGACTCCTCACACTGAAAAGCCAGTGGCAGACACAGTTTCCTGGGCTCTTCCTCCAAGGGCACTTGGGTGGTATCAAGGCTATTTTTGTATCTTCCCAGCCTACGTGGCTGACTTGCACTGGGCACCCAATCCCTGATAGCTGAAGATGAAAGTGAATGCACTTGATGCAGGCAATTTGAAGTTCACGGCCCAAGAGCGAGTGGGGGGCGGGGGCGGGGGTGGAGGTGGTTGTTGTTCTGTCTTGTTTTCATCTCTGTTTTGGAGGGGCGCTGGGGGCCTCAGCCCGATGCTTTAGGAGTGAGAGGGGAGTGGAGGAAGGCAATGACTGCTGTCAAGGAGGCCGGCAGGGCAGGAAGGGGATGCTGTGGGTGCTAAAGGAAGACAGCAGACATGGTGCGGGGTGGGTGGGGAGGCGTCAAAGGCCGTGTGGTTCAAGAAGAGGCAGGAGGGCCTGGAGAGCACAGGTCGGGGTGGGTGGCCCTGCAGTCTCCACCTGGGCCCTCGGGGTCTCAGAAAGACCGAGATGGGGAGGGAAATGGGTGGAGCTCTAGGGGGACAGGCCCTGTTTTCTCTGTGACGCAGGACAGAAGGTGATGCCTGCAGAGGTGGGGAGCAGTGTGGGGTGGTGGCCTTCAGACCCCCTGCTGTGAGTCATTATCCCCTGGGAGGTGGCGGGGGGGAGCAGTGGGCTTGCAGGGCACAGGGACACTGCCCAGGGGGGTGTGCTGTCCTCTCTGAGTCCCCTCTAAGCCTCACACTCTTCCTCTCACATCGCTGCATTTTCTGGCTCACCCGCTGGTCTCAGTGGGAGACCAGTTCCTGGTCCCCCAGCCCTGGCCCTGGGAACAGTGGAAACAGTCCCCGTTCCAATACAGGAATTCCCCTGCGGTCCCTCCTTCCTTATAACGAGTGGCTACGAGCACAGAGTTTCCAACAGGTGGAAGCCGAGAAAACAAACAGACCTTTCAGTACTGACCTCATTCGGCATCCGCCCCGCACCCCAGAGCCTCACTAGCAGAAGCCAAATCAAACATCCACCGAGGGCTGAGGGTTCGAGGCTAGGAGTTTGGCCGGAGGAGCAGACTCCAGGGGAGATGGCCCTGCATCCATGTCTTCCATCTTTTTCCTTGGACTCGCTGGGCCTGGGTGGGAAACAGACACTTTCGTAAGAGTCCAGGGACCCCTTCAGGCAACATGCTCACGGCTGGCCTTGAAAAATACGGCTGGCGTGTAGGAAAATAAGGGCTCCCGGAGGATGCTGATGAAAGCCCCAGGGGCCTCCTCTATAGAATTCACAACCTGGGCTCCTTCGGAGCCAGACAAGTAAGATCTGACTTACTTGTGAGCTGTGCCTTTGCACTCTCTCTTCTGCAGCAAGAACAGGCTTTATCAATCAGATGCGTCGTGGCTGCAGAGCCGGAAGAGACTAACAGCCGTAGAGACGGTCCCATGATCGGAGATGACGTAACTACAGTCCAGGGGACTTGACCAAAGACGTAGGGATGGGACTCCTTCTGCCTCCGCTGCGGGACTGAGTTCCATCCCCAGCCCTGCAAAGTGGCCTCTGAGACCCAGAGTCCCTGGTGCCTCCTTGTGTGGGATACTGCTCTTCCATCAGGAATTTCTGAATCCCAAGTGTTCAGAGCGGGAAGGAAAATGCGCCATATAAGTAGGAGTGTCCCCTGAAGGACAGTAGAGGCTGTATCATTACTTCCGCTAAAAATTCCTTAAGATTCTATGATGACTAATATATTGCCCCCCCATACAGCAAAATAGAGATAGAATTAGCTCTTCTGGGAATGATGAAATGAATGTTTTATTATCTCCTATTCTTCTATTTATAGAATCTTTGGGAAGGGAATGTACAGATCTTTTGTCCTCCTAATTTCGCTTTCTCATGCATGGTTACACACACACAAAACCCAACCCCAGGGCCTGGCTATTAATGTAATATATAAGGAAATAAGAAACTATAAGCCATCGGCTTTTTGGCCTAGAGTCTGGGGGAGCCAACTAGATCCTTAGAGCCATGAGAACCAGGAAGAGCTGCTGCCAGTTACGTTGTGGAATGGCTCCATATTTTTTAAGTCTTCCACCCCCCAAAGTTTGTCAGGAACATCACCATTTGGGGAAGATGTTCTCTTTTGGTGCAGGGGAAAAAAAAAGTTTGATTTTTCTAAGCTGGTGCCCTCAACCAAAAATAGATTTTTGACAACAAAAATTACACCAGTTGATGATTTGGAATTTGAGAAGATAAACATTACATGACCTATTTTAAAATACGCAGCCATCTCTTGACCCATCAGAAAAGAAAAAATAAAACAACAACCGCTTAACATTATTTCAAGACTGCAATACAGAGGCTATAAAACAGCTCACTAGATAGTATAAAAGATCAGAATATGGGGAGTTCCAGTTGTGGCACAGCAGAAACGAATCTGACCAATAACAACGAGGATTCGATCCCTGGCCTCACTCAGCAGGTTAAGGATCTGGCGTTGCCGTGAGCTGTGGTGTAGGTCGCAGACATGGCTTGGATCCAGCATTGCTGTGGCTGTGGCATAGGCCGGCAGCTGTAGCTCTGATTCGATCCCTAGCCTGGGAACTTCCATATGCTATGGGTGCGGCCCTAAAGAGCAAAGCGAAAACAAAAAAAATCAGAATTTGGGAGTTCCCTTGTAGCATAGTGGGTTAAGGACCCAGTGTTGACACAGTAGTGGCTCAGATCGCTGACGTGGCACAGGTTTGAGCCCTGGCCCACAAACTTCCGCATGCCACAAGTGCGGTCAAAAAAAAAACAAAGGTCAGAATGATAATAGGATTTTGCTACTGATTTAAGAAGTTGAAAGTCCTCCTAATGTAACCTAGCAAGTGCCCTGTGGGCTCCTAGGCACACAAAGCTTTCTGTGTCCTCCATTGCTTGTTTTTAGGGAGTAAACTTCAGCCTCCATGACCTTCCCTGAGTTCCATAAGGCAGGTTCAAAGTTCCTAATCAGAGAAGGGAGGGGTTGCAGAGACCAGAGAGGAGCGGTCAAGAAACAATATCATAGCTTTGGGGCAGGGTCTTGGTCCCTCCTCAAGGAATATCTACGGGGATCAAAGACCTGCCTCGGCTTAGATGGAACACACACATAACCTCATTGGAATCTGACATACAAATGACATGGAAAGGGTGAAATCAATTCATCTCTTTAGGTCCACTGTGTATTGTCTTAGCTGAATCCTGTTAGAAACGTAACATTTTCAAAACGGAAAAAACGGCGGCAATCACCATTTTCTGCTAAGTTTTTCCACTGAGGAGACTGCAAAAGCTAAGAGCTGGTAAGTGGCAGAGTCCAGACCAGAAAGCCTTCAGCTCAGAGCTCCCACCCTCTTTGTGGATCACGTGTCCAGGTGTGGGAAAGATGCAATGAAAACTTCCTACCCTGAGGGTAACTCCAAAAATAGGAATGTGAAGAATTGGGTAAACCATTGCTCCAAAAAGCAACTCTAAAGCTCGGTCAGAACTGTCAAAAACAACCATTTCAGCACTCTGGAAACTGATCGAAGACAGGCCACGAACTGAGGAATGTCGGTTCCCCAAACAAAGGAATCTGTGTTCTTGCCTGGAGCTGTGCCCATCGCCGCAGCTTGGCTGTTTGATGGTTCAGCCAGAGCAGGTTGTAAAAACTAGCAGCGCTTTGCCACTGACAGCGCTGTCTGTCTTTATGGGGAGAGGTATCGGCTTCCATGGTGATCTCAGAGGCAAGTGGGCAGGGAGGGCCAGCAGCTCTGCTAGCTTGAAGTTGGTGAGGCATGGACCGGTGAGCATGCGGTTGTTTAACAGGAGATGGAGGGAGGTGAAGCAGGCAGGGGGAGATCAATTTGCTCTGCACACATCGTGGGCTCCCCAAGGTTGCGCACAACCAATGAAGATAGAGTCGCCACGCCGCCCACAGCCCTGGCCCCTGGTCCAGTGGAATACAAGGGCCTGACAGAAAGCAGAAGCCTTGGCAGACTTGGGGGCGGGGGAAGCCATATGTTTGAGTGTGCTGCCCAGCTCACCAGAGATGTACCAGCAGAGAGATGGGGCCTTATTGGCTCACAGTATTCGAGCCCAACCTGTGACCAGTCCTTGGCTGAACACTGACACAGGGATGACTATAGAAAGCTAGGGTTTAGCATAAAACACAAGAGGAATTCCCTGGTGGCTCAGAGGATAAAGGATCTGGCATTGTTACTGTTGCGGCACAGGTTCGATCCCTGGCCCGGGAACCTCCACACGTCATGGGTGTGGCCAAAAAAATAAATAAATAAAACTCCAGGAAAACAAAACAGCAGAGGCCTTCATGGATGCACACTGCAGAGGGGGCAAATTTAGTCCAGGCAAGTTATTAAACAAACACACACACCAAAAAACAACACCGCTCAGGAGAAAATTAGAAGACACGGTCACTAAATATACTCTGCAAAACAGCCAGCTTTCAACAAAGAAGTTACGAGACATGTAAAGCAAGAAGAAAGTGTGACCACATTTAGAAAAAAAAAAAAAGAGTAGTCAGTAGAAATTTTTTCCGTGTGTCCTTAAAATGTTGGGTTTATCAGCCTGAATCTTTACAGCAGCTATGGGAAATATGTTTGAGTAACTAAAAGAAACTCTATTCAAAAGTTTAAGGAAATTATGATAACAATGATTCAACGAATTTTAAAAATCTCAAAAAAAGATAGAAATTACACAAATGAGTCAATTCTGAAACAATGGAGACCACAAAGGAATAGAATGACATATTCACAGTGCTGAAAAATATCTATTGATCAAGAATTCTGTATCCAAAAAAATAAAATAAATTAAAGAATTCTGTATCCAGCAAAATCATCCTTCACAAATGAGAGTAAAGTAAATACATTCCCAGATAACCAAAGACCAAGGTAATGTTTTATGAGGAGACATACCTTATAAGAAATACTACAGGAAGTCCTTTCGGTTGAAAGAAACACCAAATGATACTCAAAACCACAATAAGAAATGAAGAGAATCATTTCAGAAATGATGAATGTATGAGTAAATACAAAAAAACTCTGAAAAAGTATTTCTCATTTCTTTCCCTAACTTCTTTAAAAGAAGTCGTATAAAGCAAAAGTTATAACACTGCTTTATTGGGCAGAAATAGATATGCAGAAATAGATATTATAGTCATGGAACAAGGAGGGGAGAGGAAAGGAAAATATATTAAAACAATGGGCAATGCTCTCCTGCTGTGCACCACAGGGAACTATATCTAGTCTCTTGTGATGGAACAGGGTGGAGGATAATGTGAGAAGAGGAATATATATATATATATGGCTGGGTCACTTTGCTGTACAGCAGAAATTGACAGAACATTGTAAATCAATTATAACAAAAAATAAAAATCTTAAAAAAGAAAATATAGTAGAACAAAATTTCTAGAATTAATTTGGTGTCATTCTGAATTAGACAGTGGTAAGTTGAAACGCGTGTTGCAATACTTCGAGCAACCACTAAGTACTAAAAATATAGCAAAAAAAAGTCAATGGAGGAATTAAAATGGTATACTTCAAGATATTTATTTAACACAAAAGAGGGAAGGATGGGAGGAGGAGAGAAATTTAAACAGACACAAGAAAAACAGAAAAAAATACTAAAATAGCAGATGTAAATTTAACCATATTAGTAATTATACTATATACAAATGGACTACTGTGCTATTGTGATTTCTGATAAGAAATATATATTTGGTCTTTGTCCACAGTTTCTGACTCACAGCTCCCAAAACCCTTGGAATTTCCTAAGTGATAACAGCATTACAGGCCTCTTTTGTTATACTATTTAATCTCCTGTCCTCAGTTTCTGGAACAATTTCAGAACTATAAAGATAAAATGAATATCTTGTTATTTATAAGTCCCTTTCAACCACAACTGAGCTTATGTCAATGAGATGACTTTTGGAAATCCCCTAAAAATGGGGGGGCTGGTTGCCAGGGGACCCAACCAGGAATTGAGAGTTGTAACTTTCAGTCCCACCTCTTGATGGCTGGGGAAGGGAGAAGGGCTGCAGGTTGAGTCAATTACAACAGCCCATAATTTAATCTGTCATGCCTATGTAATAGCGCTTCTGTAAAAACCCAAAAGGCTGGGGTTTGGAGACCTTCCAGGCTGATGAACCAGAACACTTCCATATGCCACCGTGCTTGGCTCCAAACTCCACCGGGACAGAAGCTCCTTTGTTGGCGAACTGGTCCTGTGTATCTTTTTATCTGGCTATTGATTTCTATCTTTTGATACCCTTGGTTTTCTTGAGTTCTCTAAGCCTCTAGCAATTTAATCAAACCAGAGTAGGGGGTCACAGGGACCTCTAATTTACAGCTGATGTGTCAGAAGCAGAGGTTACAACCTAGATTTGCAATTGGTGTCCGAGGTAGAGGGTCGTCTTGCGGAACTGAGCCCTCAGCCTGTAGAGTTGGATGCTCTTTCTAGGTCAGTGGTGTCAGAACTGAATTGAATTGTAGGACACCCAGCTGACATCGAGAATTGCTTGGTGGTGTGGGGGACAAAAATCCCACACACAGAACTCGGTACAGAAGAGTCACTAACCATACTCTACATAAAAGGTACGGACAGTCAGACTGAATAAAAAAGAGCAAGACCCCACTACATGCTGTCTACAAGAAAAGAGGCTTGGAGTTAAAGAGAAAACGAGATGAAAAGTAAAAGAATGGAGGGATTCCAGCTTCAGCTGTGACACGCAGGGAGCTTGGAATTCATCACTCCCATCCTTACAGGGTAAAAGCTGAACAAACGGAAAAGAGATGACTTTCTTAGACCCATGAGGACATGGATGTCTCAGGCGAAGCACCATCGTGGGGAGACGGGTGAGTGAGCAGAGTCACAGCCTCCACCAGCCGACCCGGAGGAGAACCCGCTGAGGCCAGAAAAGGGTAGGAACACAGAAATGATCATTCTGAGTTGCTGGAGGCTGAGTGTGGATCTGCTGCAGAGGGAGAATCTCCAGCAGTTTTAGGGACCCCCCCCCCCGCCAATTCTATGAGCTCTCTTTTCAGAACCCACTAGATTCTCCAGGTGAGGAGCTGACAGCAGCTCTCTCATGTTTCAGGCAGAAGCTGGGGGGAGTAACCATCGTTATATTTGCCCAGAGCATTAGCCACAGCAAAGTTCCGCTCTCCAAGGGACCAACTTTCCCAGAGTCTGATCTTCTTGGGGCGAGGAGCGGGGAGGGGAATCAGCCAACACCAGTTCCCTATAGCCTTCCTGCCCCACCTGAACGTATCCACACTGCCGTACCTAAAACCGGTGACCAACAAAGGCCTGCTGTAGAGCACAGGGAACCGCAGTCAATATCTTATAATAACACAGAGTGGAAAAGAATCTGAAATAGAAGAGATTTTCAAATATGTATAACTGAATCACTTTGCTGAAACTAACACAGTCTTGTACATCAACTATACCACAATTAAGCAAAAAGATGAAGGGGAAAAAAAAGGAAAAAGGAAAAGGAAAAGTTCTGAAGGGCACAGCTCAGAGACTCAGACACATGAAAAGACAGATTTAGTGCTAAGATTAGCCTGTCCCCTGCATCTGACCACCACATCCACAGGGTCAGGATCATAACTGCAGATTTCAGCCAAAACATCTGAAAAACACAAGGATGCTACAGGTACAGTAAATGTTAAACACAAAATGCTGGAGAGGGTGTGGAGAAAAGGGAACCCTCCTACACTGTTGGTGGGAATGTAAGCTGGTGCAACCACTACGGAGAACAGTATGGAAGTTCCTTAAAAAAACTAAATATAGAGGCATTACTATTGTGGCATAGTGGGCTAGGGATCCAACTGTGGTGGCTAAGGTCACTGCAGAGGTGTGGGTTTGATCCCCGACCTAGTACAGTGGGTTAAAAGTGTCTGACTTTGCTACAGCTGCAGTGTAGTTGGTGGCTGTGGCTCAGATTTGATCCCTGGCCCCTGAGAATTTCCATATGCTGTGGCTGTGGCAATACATTAAAAAAAAACAGAACAGCTAAATATAGAATTACCATATGACCCAGCAATCCCACTCCTGGGTATCTACCCAGGGGAAACCATAATTGGAAAAGACACATGCACCCCGGAATTCACTGAAGCACTATTTAAAATAGTCAAGATATGGAAACAACCTAAATGTCCATGGACAGAGAATGGATAAAGAAGACGACAGAATATTACTCAGCCATAAAAAAGAAGGGGATAATGCCATTTGTAGCAATATGAATGGACCTAGAGATTATCATACTAAATGAAGTAGGTCAGACAGAAAGACAAATATCATATATGACTTATATGTGGACTCTGGTAAAAAAAAAAATAATAATGCAAAAGAACTTATCTATAAAACAGAAACAAACTCACAGATTTTGAAATCAAACTTATGGTTACCAAAAGGAAAATCATGGGGGGGGGCATAAATTGGAGGATGGGATTAACACATACACACTACTAAATATAAAACAGAAAGCTAACAAGAACCTACTGTATAGCACAGGGAGGTCTACTCAATTTTCCACCAAATCCTATATGGGAGAAAAGAATGGATGTATATACACATGTATATCTGATTCACTTTGCTGTACACCCAAAACTAATACAGCATTGTAAGTCAACTATAGCCCAATAAAATATTTTTTAAAAATGAATACAGGCCAGTTTTTAGCCAGATTGACATAAAACCTCACACAGAAGTGTTATTTGCTTCAGTCATTACTAATACATGATGTCTACTAAAAGGCAGGGGAAAAACAGTCTGAAAAGACAAAACAAATATCAGAACTAGACTCTGATAGGTCACATACTTTGGCATTATGAGATAAGAAGCTAATAAAAACTATTAACATGTCAAAGGCCTTAATGAAAAAGTAGACAACATGCACGAACAGATAAGTGTAAGGAGAGACAGAAATTATGGAGTTCCCATTGTGGTGCAGTGGAAACAAATCTGACTAGGAACCATGAAGTTGCGGGTTTGATCCCTGGCCTTGCTCCGTAGGTTAAGCATCCAGTGATGCAGTGAGTTATGGTGTAGGTCGCAGATGCGGCTTGGATCCCATGTTGCTGTGGCTGTGGTGTAGGCCAGCAGCCGTAGCTCCAATTAGACCCCTGGGCTGGGAACCTCCATATGGCTCAGGTGTGGTTATTAAAAAAAAAAAAAGTGAGGAGAGAAATTCTAAGAAAGAATCAAAAGAAACTCTAGAAATCAAATACACCGCAACATGAAGGAAGAATGCCATTGATGGGCTCCTCATAGACTGGACACAGCTGAAGAAAGAATCAATGAGATTGAAAGGATATTAACAGAAAATTTCCAAGCTGAAATGCAAGAAGGAAAAAACTGAAAAAGACAAAGCAGCCTATCCAAGAACTGTGGGATGATTACAAATTGTTCAACATGTATTGGGAATATTAGAAGGAAATGAAAAAGGGAAAGAAGAAGAAATCTGAGTAATAATGGCTGAGAATTTTCCAAAATTAATGACAGACAACAAACTATAGGAACTCAGAGAACACCAAACAGGATAAATTCTAGGCATCTATGTTCCAGCTGCAAAACAAAACAAAACAAAAAACCAAAGGCAAAGGCATTTTTACCTATAGGGGAAAAAGGACAAATACTTCATTGCGTTTTTCATCAGAAACCTTGCAAGTCAGTGAGTGGAGTGGAGTATTTTAAATGTTGAAAGAAAACAACTACCAACCTAAAATTCTATATCGAGCAAAATTTTCCTTCAAAAGTGGAAGGATGAAAAAAAAAGAATAGAAATCATACAAAGTGTGTTCTTATCACAATAAAATTAAACTAGAAATCAGTAATAGAAAGATAGCTGGAAAATCCCAACATATCCAGAAACTGAACCACACATTTCAAAATAACACATGAAGAAAGAGGTCAATTTGGTTACCCACCTCTCCAGCCATTACCTGCCTTCCTGTCTCAAGACAAATCTTAAAATATTTTGAGCTAGATGAAAATGAAGTCTACTTATCAAAAGTTTTTGAATTCAGCAAAAGCAGTTCTTGGAGGGAAATGGCAGGATTGAAGGCATCTATTAAAAAAGAAGAAAGATCTAAAATCAGTAACATAAGTTTACATCTCAGGAAACTGGAAAAAACAGAGCAAGTTAAATCCAAGGAATGATCTTCATAAATGAAGATGAAATTTTCATGGATTGAAAGACTCAAAACTGTTAGGACATCATTTCTCCCTAAGTTGATTTTTTGGTAGAAATGACAAGTCAATCCCAAAATGTATATGGAAAATGCAAAAACCTAGGGAACAAGGTTTTGCAAAACCAAGACAACTTTGTAAAAGAGTGAAAAACTGGGGGGATTTACACTACATGATTAGATAATATACTAGAAAGCATCAGGTGATCAAGGCAATGTGGCACTGACATCCAGACAGGTTTATAGATTATTGGCACAGAACTGAAAGTCCAGCAATAAAACTTTATATGTATGATCAATGATTTTCTTCCCTTTCCTCTTTTTTTTTTTTTTTCCTCTTGTCTTTTAAGGGCCGCACCTTCGGTGTATTGCAGTTCTCAGGCTAGGGGTCAAATGGGAGCTGCAACCTCTGGGCAATACCACAGCCACAGCAATTCGGGATCCGAGATGCATCTGTGACCTACAACACAACTCACGACAATTCTGGATCCTTCACCCACTGAGAGAGGCCAAGGATCGAACAGAGTCCTCATGGGTACTAGTTGGGTTTGTTACCACTGAGCCACGAAAGGAACTCCTGATTTTCTACTGAAGTAACGTGACCATTCAATGGAGATGCGATCATCTTTGTGGCAACAGGGTGTGGGCTGGGGAATGTTCACAACCCAGATCCTGCTCTCACATCACACATGAAAAGTAACTCAAAGTGGTCATAGTCCTAAGTGTAAGAGTGAAAACTATAAGACTTTTAGAAGAAAATCTAGGAGAGTAATCTTTAAGAATCCTTGTGAAAATCTTCATGGCTCCAAAACAGGAGGCATTAAAAACACGGATCCATTGCACTTTATTAAAATGAAAAACCTCTGTGCTTCAAGAAACAACCTTAACAAGTGGAAAAATCCAGCCACAGACTGGGATAAGACATTTTAAAAGCAGGTATTTGATAAAGGACTTGTGTCAGAATATGAAAAGAGCTTTTACAACTCAGTAATAAGAAGACAAACAACCCGATTAACACATGGATAAAAGACTTGAATAAATGTTTCACCAGGGAAGACAAATGAATAGCTAATAAGCCCATGAAAAGGGGCTCAGCACCATTAATGACTAGGAAATGCAGATTAAAATCAAAATGTGATACCACCACACACTCACTAGTGTGCTGCATTCAAAGGCTCAGTATTGATGAAGATCTAGAGACATGAGAACCCTCACTCACTCCAGGCAGGAGTGAAAATGGTACATCTACTTTGGAAAACTGGTTGTGCCTTTACATTAAACAGACCAAATTAAATTATCCCAAATCCTGCAAATTTACTCTAAGGAATCTATCCAAGAGAAATGAAGACATGCCCGCCCAAAGGCTTGTTATGTGAATGCTCATGGCAGCATTATTCATAATAGCTCCAAACTGGAAATAGCCCAAATATCTACCAGTGAGGAATGAATAAATGCACTGTGGTATAACCGCATGATGGAATACTATTAGGCGATAAAAAGGAATAAAATCCTGGTGCATATTACAGCGTGGAGGAATCTAAACAAATCATGCTTCAAGAAGTCAGATGAAAAGCCTGATAAATTATAGGATTCTGCTTATATTAAGTATCCAGAAAAGGCAAATTGCAGAGACGAAAAGTGAATCAGTGACTACCTGGGTCTGGGAGTGAGCGTTGACTGCAAATGACCTTGATCACATTTTTAGGATGATAGCAATGTTTTGAAACTGGATGGTGGTGATAGTTGCAGAACTGTATAAATTTAATAAACTAATTAAATTGCACACTCACGCGGGGTGAGTTTTAAGGCAAGTAAACTCTACTTCGATACATCTGGAAAAAGAAGGTCTGATGCTCAGGACGGTTCAGCAAGGGAGACATGTGACGTGAGCAAGGAGTGACAAGTTCTTCACCCATGCAGACACCCACATCCTGCTGGGACATAAATTCCCTCTCCCTTCCCCGGGGCACCCTGGTTGACTGCACGCTGGCCCCAGACAAAGCCAGTCTTGGTTCAGATCACACCACTCCCGCTGCCTTTTGTCTCTGTGGGCTCTCAGATTTCACTGTCACGAGCTCTGGGACAGGGCGCCAGGTTTTAGCCTTCGGCGTCACAATATGGGGTTACTTCTGATACCTGTGATAGTCCATGCAGATTTATTATAAATCTTGTTATTTTTTTTTCTCTTCTTTTTATGGCCGCACCTGTAACATATGGAGTTTCCCAGGCTAAGGGTCAAAGGGGAGCTGCAGTTGCTGGCCCATGCCACAGCCAAGGCAACACCAAATTTAAGCTGCATTTGCAAACTACACTACAGCTTGTGGGTGCACCAGATTCTTAACCCACTGAGCAAGGTCAGGGATCGAACCCACATCCTCACGGACACTATGTCTGGTCCTTAACCTGTTGAGCTGCAATGGGAACTCTTATTATAAATCTAACAAAAAATAAATTCTTATCTACAATAGGGGCCTTTATACACAAAAAAAGAACGTTAATGCAGTTTAATGCTTTACACTTGCAGACCCCAGGTGACTTCCTGCCCCATCCAGAATACTTACCTATCAAGGAGTTCCCACTACAGCACAATGGGATTGGTGGTATCTCTGCAGTGTTGGGACATAAATTCAGTTCGGGCAGTTGCAATCCCCAGCCTGGCACAATGGGTTCGGGATCCACGTTGCCACAGTTGCGGCACAGGTGGCAACTGCAGCTCGGATCTGATCCCAAACTCTGTATGCCTTGGGGCGGCCAAAAAAGAAAAAAAGAGAGAATATTTATTAAGCAGCTAAAATACTTGATGTTTGTCCCCAGGAATGTGTGTGTGTGTGTGTGTGTGTGTGTGTGTGTGTGTGTGTGTGCATGTGTGTGCGTGTGTGTTCCAGAAACCCTAGGTGGAAGATGAAGGCTGCAGATAGCATCACGTGGTGTCTGACTACTGAGTTTTGCTTGACGGGCACGTCGGCGCAGGAATGAAACACCGAGGTCCTCATTTCCTCTGCCAACTCTGTTTGCCGCTTTAGGTGTTTTTTTCTCTCTCTCTTTTTTGAAAGGAGAGAATTTCATTGGGGCTGCAGCTGGCTTCCTCCAAAAAAGGGATCAAATGGGCGCATTTCCTGCTCTTTCTTGCCTTTCTCTTCTACTCCGGACCTCATCACCAGCTGAGTTTTTCAGGCTCCCAAAGTCCTTAACCACTCATTTCTTGATTCTCATTCATTCCACGGCAGATGTTTGCAGAGCTCACAGCATGTGTAAAAGGTGGCCTGAGGTGCACAGGGAGATACAGAGACAGCAGAGAATGGCCTGTCCTCCTGGGCGAGTTGACCACTTGATGGCAGAGGGAGGCTGATAAGGTGCAAATGCAAACATCTGAACTTGTAGGTAACTAGTAGGTAACGAGGTCACGGTAATGTCAACTGAGCCATCAGAATTTGCAGGAATGGAGAAACCTTTGAGGGAAAAATCTTTTGAGAAAAGTGTGGCTGAAATCAGACCTTCAGGATGGATATAACTGGTGAGTGATGGAGATGCAGGACCACAAGCAGAAGAGAGGATATGTAGCTGTTACAAGAGGCATTTTGAAATGGGAAGGCACAAGGGGTGCTGGGGAGAAAAACTACATCATTCCTTTTTTTTTTCTTTTTGGCCATGCCTGTGCCTGTGGAAGTTCCGGGCCAGGGATGGAATCCAAGCCCAAGTTGTGACCTATGCCGCAGCTGTAAAACTGCTGGATCCTTAACCCACTGTGCCGGGCCCGGGATCAAACGCAAGCCTCCACGGTGACTCGAGCCACTGAAGTTGCATCCTTAACCCACTGTGCCACAGTGGGAACTGCCATGTCATTTTCTACAATACAAACTATGTATTGGGGAGCAGTAGCAGACGGGTCTATAAATATAAGTTGGAGGCAAGTCATGTGGGACATTGAATCCCAGTAAGATTGTGATTCACCACCAGACAGGCCACATGAATCTTCTCTGACTCAAAAGGCACTTAAATGATGGAGACACAGACTCAGGGTCCATCCTGACAAGATCCATAAATTACACATGGAGAATGTCCCAGTTTGGTCACAAAAATATAGATGATTGTACTGGATGGTCTTTAGTGCCCATCCAGCCTGAGACCAAAGTTTGATGGGCACTTGGAAGCTGTGAATGGACAACGGAAAGTGAATTCTTCTTTTCTGGTGTCCAGTGTGGCCAGAGTTACGTAGGTGTCGTGGGGCTCCGGGTGTGGCTCGCTCAGAGGTCAGTCTCTCCTGAAGCTGAGAGAGGGAGAATGGCCTCCCCTGCCTGGTCCCACGTGTTTCAAGTTCTGGGTGGGCTGCGCACCCCGGCAGGACAATGACTGGCCATCAGCGGGCCTGCGCCTGAGATGTTTTAGGATCTGTCGGATCGCTATTTATTCCACTGTACAAACAAAGGTCTTTCAGTGGAGGCGGCTGCAGCCCCAGGCAGACTGTCAGGAGGAGTTAGAAGGCTCACAGATACACAAAACCTTTACCCGCTCCCTGCCTAGACCACCTGGGCTGCTGGCGCAAGGAAACAAAACACCAGCCAGGGCCGGAAGTCCCGCAACAGAAGCAGAAGGGAAGAGGGACGGGAGGGCCCTTATCTCAGAGAGATGGCGGCGCAGCGAGTCAGATGACTGACCTCTTAACTATCCCACTGGGGGAATGCTAGCGGTGTCACTAAAAACACAAAACACGGAGCTCCTTGGTGGTGCAGCAGGTTAAGGATCTGGTGTTGGCGCTGCTGCAGCTCGGGTCACTGCTGCGGTGCAAGAACTTCTGCATGCCGTGCGTGCGGCACACACACACACACACACACACACACACAACAGACATTTTGCTAAAGGCAGTAATTTCTCCGTAAATCCCACAGCAGCAGCTGGAACGGCCCTGAAATGGAAAACGATGAGGTTGGATGCTGCCTGTGACAGCTGGAAAATCAAACTGAGTTAATACAGAGACAAGGACAAGCCAGCACAGAACAGGCCACCAGTATTCCAAAGATGCCTTCCGCTGCCATCAGAAGCCGAGTCCAGATTCGGGGCTGCTCGGTGGATTCAAATAACGAGATATCCCTTGGGTTCCTTCCCCACCTCGGCCACTCGGCAGCTCCTCTGAACATGAGCATTTTCCCTCTGCTGAAATGAGCAACCGCTGAAGTTCCATCTACCTCTCAACCCCCCATTCTCTGACTTTGGTAAATTTCAATCTCTGGGCCCAACATACATTAAGGATCTAGAAAAGTCAAGCAGTTCCAGATATTTTAAATGTTTTGAAGCCAAAACACTTTATATATACATATATATGTATTTTTTTAGAGAAAAGAGTCTTGATCAGATAGTTAAATTGGGATAATCACTTTCTGGCATTTTCTTTGATTGTATCACACACACACACACAAATCCGCCCACGCAGGAAATATCTTCCCTTCCTTTTCCTCACCAGCCCACCCCCGACTCCTCCAGGCACCCAGTCCTACAGATTGTTTTCTGCAGGAATGTTGATTGGCAGCTCCTCTGCTTCCCATCCTGACACCGATTGCTTCAGCTCCAGCCCTCGTAATCGCCCCCCTGTAAGAGCCTCGTCTCTTTTTGGGGGGCCTGCGTCCTGTATCAGGCTCCTCAAGTCCTGGACACTGTGGGGAAGAAGAGAGCCGTCCCCAGTCTCACTTACACACTCACGGGAGATCTGGACAATAAAACCACTAAGCAAGATGATTACCAGTGAGAGGAGAAAGCAGAGTGACGTGAGAGGGACAGTCAGCGAGGGCAGAGGGGTGCCACAGACAGCCTGGGTCTAGAAGGAATGGTGGGTGGTGGGCGGAGCTGAGGGCTGGAGGGAGGAGAAAGGAAAAAGCAAGGAAGGGAGGGAGGGAGAGAGAAATTTCACATGGTGGATACATGACAAAAACACATCTTTTTTTAAATGACACATTTGACCAGATGGACTTAATTAATAATTATAGAACATTCCATCCCAAAGCAGAAGAACACACCTTCTCAAGTGCATGTGGAACATTCTCCAGGGTAGATCACATGCCGTCTTCTTCCCCGGCATTTTTGGAAACCTTGGAATCTGGGCTGGGGTGAGAAGAGTGCCATCTAGAGGCAGATGTGGGAATAGAACCATTCTGAAACTTCCCAGCAATATAAACGGCTGAGCAGGTGAAGCTGAGACTTTCACCAAATAAACTCTTTACGAGGCCAACTAATAGTAGCAATGTTTGCAGATGACATTATACTCTACATAGAAAATCCTCAAGACACTACCAAAAGCTACTAGGCTTAGTAAATGAATTCCATGATGTCGCAGGATACAAAATTCACATGCAGAAATATGCGGTGTTTCTATATGCTAATAAATTATCAGAAAGAGAAACTAGGAAAATCATCCCGTTTACAATTGCATCAACAAGGGAATAAAATACTTAGGAATAAATCTAACTAAAGAGGTTAAAGCTCTGAAAACTGTAAGACACTGATGAAAGAAATGGAAGAGGACACAAACAGATGGAAAGATACACTGTGTTCATGGATTGGAAGAGTTAATATTGTTAAATGACCATACTCCTCAAGGTAACCTACAGAGTCAATCCTATCCCTGTCAAAATGTCATTTTTCACAGAACTAGAACAAGCAATTCTAAAATTTGTATGGAAACACTAAAGACCACCAACAGATTAAGACAATCATGAGAAAGAAGAACAGAACTAGAGGAATCACACTCCCTGGCTTCGGACTATACTACAAAGCTATAGTCATCAAAACAATATGGTACTGACACAAAAACAGATCCATATATCAGTGGAATAAAGAGCGCAGAAATAAACCCACATCTATATGGTCAATTAATCCACAACAAAGGAAGCAAGAATACACAATAGAGAAAAGACAGCCTCTTCAATAAATGGTGCTGGGAAAACTGGACAGCTACGTGCAAACAAACTGGTCTGCTTTCTCACACAATATACAAAAATAAATACGAATGTATTAAAGACATAAATATGGAGTTCCTGATGTGGTGAAATGGGTTAAGGATTCGACTCCAGCAGCCCAGGTTGCCATGGAGGCACAAATTCAATCCCCAGCCCAGCACAGTGGATTAAAGGATCTGTTGTAGGTTGCAGCTGTGGCATAGCTGGCAGCTGTGGCTCAGATTCCATCCCTGGCCCATGAAGTTCCAATTGCTATGGATGCAGCCAAATTAAATAAAAACAAACAAACAAAACAAAATGGAAATACACTCATAAATGTAGAGAACAAACAAGTGCTTGTCGGAGGGGAGGGGATGGGAGGATGGGTGAAACAGGTGAAGGGGATTAAAAGGTACAAACCTCTTGTCGTAAAATAAATAAGCCATAGGATATAATATACAGTGTAAGGAATATGGCCAGTAATAATATTGTAATAATTTTGTATGGGGACAGATGGTTACTAGGCTTATCACGTGATCACGTCATAATGTATGTAAATATTAAATCACTGCATCATATACCTGAAACTAACATAATATGGTACATCAACTATATTTCAAGTCTTTTTCTTTTTACAGCTGTACCTGTGGCATACTAAGTTCCCAGACTAGGGGCTGCATTGGAGCTGCAGCTGCCAACCTATGCCACAGCAATGCCAGATCTGAGCCACATCTGCAACCTGCGCTGCAGCTCATGGCAACACCGGATCTTTAACACACTGAGTGAGGTCAGGGATTGAACCCGCATCCTCATGGCTGCTGGTCAGGTTCTTAAACCACTGAGCCACAAGGGGAACTCTACTGAATGAAATTCATAGATCTTAAGTATATTTTTTATTTTATTTTTTGCTTTTTAGGGCTGCACCTGCAGCATAAGGAGGTTCCCAGGGTAGGGGTAAAATAGGAGCTACAGCCACCGCCTACACCACAGCCACAGCAACGTGGGATCCAAGCTATGTCTGCAACCTACACCACAGCTCATGGGAACACCAGATCCTTAACCCACTGAGCGAGGCCAGGGATCGAACCCGCAACCTCATGGTTCCAAGTCAGATTCATTTCCGCTGCGCCACAACGGGAACTCCCATAGATCTTAAATATAAAGTTTAATGAGTCCTTTACGACCGTACACACCTGCATGACCCACACTTCAATTACAATGCAAGACATTACCCCCTCTACCAAAAGTGATCGCTTCCCAGGCAGTTCTCCCTAGCCCCTGGTTTGGATCCAAACACATCTCTGATTTTTTTACTGCAGGTTATTTTTGTGTGTGTCTACTCTAGAACTTCAAAGAAATACAATAAAACAATACGTATTCTTGTGGGTCTGGCTTTTTATAATCATCCTGATGTCTGTGAGATTTATCCACATTTTTAAGTATCAGTAGTTTGCTGCTGTCTATTACCAAATAATATTCCATTATTTATCCATGCTCCGTTTTAGAGGGCAGTTTGCTGAGTTCTGACAAATGCATTTACCCTGTAACTACCACATCAAGCAAGATCAAACATTCCCTGTACCTCCAAAAGCTCCCTTGTGCCTCTTTTACCATCAAACCTTCCTCAAACCATGATCCCACTGCTCCGATATATAAGCACTGCCGTTCTGATTATCATGATAGTTTTGCCTTTTCTAAAGTTTCATATAAATGGACTTATATACTGTGCAGCTTTTAGTGTGTACTTACCATGCTGACTCTGAATTTATCTATGTGGTTCTGTGTATCATGTAGCCGCTCAATGAATGACTCTATCACAATTTGTTTATCCACTAACTAACTGATGGACTCCTGGCACGTTTCTGGTTTGGGGCTATTATTAATAAAGCTGCCAAGAAACCCTGTGTACAAGTTAAATCTTTGTGTGGACATATGTTTTCATTTCGGTTGGATAAATATGTAGAAGTGTTTGGGTTGCTGGGTCATTTAGTATCTGTATGAGGAACTGCCAAACTTGTTTTTCCGAAGTGGCTGTATCATTTTTTCTTTCCCACCAGCAATGTATGAGAGTTCCGCTTGCCTCACATCCTTGTCAACACTTCATTTCACTAGTTCCTGTCATTTTGGCCATTCCTGTGGGTGTGTAACCATATCTCACCGTGGCTTTAATTTGCATTTCCCCAGTGACTAATGTTGAGCATCTATTCATGTGCTTCTTTGACATTCCTGTATTTTCTTTGGTCAATTGTCTGTTTAAATCTTTCGAACTTAAAAAAAAATGAGTCATTTTTCTTCTTTCAATTTAATTGTAAAAGTTCTTGACTTGGACACAAGTCCTTTATCGGATACATGTTTTGCAAATTTTTTTGACATAGTCTGTGACTTTCCTTTTTATTTTCTTGAAATTATCTTTCAAGAGCAAAAATTTTAATTTTTAAACATTTTTTTTTCTTATTTTTTGGCTGCACCCATAATATATGGAAGTTCCTGGGCCAGGGATTGAATCTGAGCCACAGCTGTGACCTATGCCACAACTCTGGCAATGCCAGATCCTTAACTCACTGCACCACAGCGGGAACTCCAAAAGCAAAAGTTTTACATTTTGATGATGTTTAATTCACCAGTACTTTTGGTTTGTATTTTTGGTGTCCTATCTATGCCTACCCAATGTGACACAAACTTTCTCCTACAGTTTCTTCTAAAGCTTAAAAAAACATTTAGCTCTATGTTTAGATTTCTAATATTGTGACTTATTTAATGCCTGGTGTGACATAAGAGTCAAAGTTTGTTTTTTCCCACATAGCTATCCAATTATTCCACAGCTATTTGTTTAAAAGCCTACATTCTCTCCCACTGAATTAGCAGCTTTGACAAAAATCAATCAATCATATATGTGTGAGTCTATTTCTGGATTTTTTTGTCTGTCTTTATTCCACTATCTTACTATCTTGATTACTGTAGCTTTAAATATGCCTTGAAATTAGGCAATGCCATCAAGCGCAAATTTTCTCCTTTTCCAAAACTGTCTTGACTATTCTAAGATCTTTGAGTTTCCATATAAATTTAAGAATTCGCTTGATAATATTTAAACCTATAGAACAACTTGAGGACAACCAACATCTTAATAATATTGAGCCTTCTGATCTATAAACATATAGTATTTAGTGTAAAGGATCTACACATATTTGGTAAAGTTTAAGCATTTCATGTCATTTGATACTATTGTAAATAGTGTTGTGTTTACACCAGTTTCCCATCATTCATTGGTAGTTTATAGAAATACAACTGATATGTTGTGTATGGTCCTTGTATGGGGAGCTTTGCTAAAGTCTAGTTGGTTCTATACACTTTTTAGTAGATTTACTCTTTTGTACACACAAGATCATGTCAAATATAAATAAAGATTATCTGTTTTCCAACAGACTTCCTCTTTTCCCTTCCTTTTATTCTTTTTCCTCCTTGATCGCACTGCCAAAGAGCTTTGATATAATACCGAGCAGAAGTTAGGAGAGGGGGCATCCTTGTCTTCTTTCTATCTTAGGAGAGGCACCTATAGTTGTTTGCTGATAAATCTGGTGTTAGCTGTTGACTTCTCCCAGATTCCAGTCATTAATTTGAGGAAGTTCCAGTCTATTTCCAGTTTGCTGGGAGTTTTTATCATGAATGAGTTTTGAATTTTCTCAAATTTATAGCTACTGAGCTGATCATATCATCTTTTTTTTTTTTTTTTTGTCTACTTATGGGATGAATTACAATGCTTGATTGTCAAAACTCAAAATAATCCTGCATTCCTGGGATAAACTCCACTGTTTATTCTTTTTATATATTGCTGAATTTTATTTGCTAATATTTTGTTAAGGTTTTTGCTTTTTTTGGGGGGGGGGGTGCTGCACCCATGGCATGTGGAAGTTCCCAGGCCAAAGACTGAACCTGTGCCACAGCTTTCACCAGAGCCACAGCAATGACAATGCCAGGTCCTTAACCCTCTGAGCCACCAGGGAACTCAAAAGGTTTTTGCATTTTTGCTCTTGAGGAGCACTGGTCTATAACTTCTAGGACGGGTTTTCTCTGCTATCTGAAAGCAGAGCCTTCTTAGGAAGCCTTGTGTAAACCAAAACGGCACAAGCAAAGAAGCAATTACCTTAGGACAAATCTTGCTAAATGGATGCACAGAATGAATCAAGATAAAGCACAGATGCCCACAGACACAGTTTGGCATCTTGATGCCGAGGTGCTGAGTGTGGTTCCTGGGGAAGGAGCCTAGCAGGGCTCTTCCGGTGTGCCCACTGCCTCTGGAATGGCTCACTACAAAACAAACCTTGGATGCTTTCCACTTTTTTTCTTAAAAGCAAAAATCCTCTTCAGATTTCTTTCAGTTCGCAAAAACAGGTACCGGTACAGATCTTTCATGAAAGTGAAGGGGCATAAAGCGAATTTTCACAAAACAGAGAACACCTGTAATAACTTTGTCTGGTTGTATGAGAACAAGGCTGAACTCATGAGTTGAGAAATAGGCCTTCTCTTTTGCTTTATAAAAGTGTTTTTGTAGGGTCGATATTACCTCATTCTTAAATATTTGATAGAATTCACTAATGAAAGCATTTGGGCCTGGAGTTGGCGGGCAGATTTTTTAAGCTACATATTTACAATTTTAAATAGATATATGCCTTCCAGTTTATCAATCTCTTCTTGAATGGGCTTTGTTAATTTGCGTTTTTCAAGGAATTTTTCATTTCAGTTGTCAAATACATTGGCATAAAGGTGTTTATCATATTCCCTAATTATTCTTTCAATGTCTACAGGATCTACAGTGGTGGCTGCTTTATCGTTGCTGATATTGGTAATTTGTGTGTTCTCTCCTCTTACTGATCAGGTTCACAATAGGTTTATCAATTTTATTGATTTCTTCAAATAAACCTGGTCTTTGTTCATTGATTTTCTTTTTTGTATCATTAGTTTATCCTTTCATTTGTATTATTCCCTCCCTGCTGCTTACGTCAGGCTTATCTTGCTCTTCTTTTTTATAGTTTTTAAGGTGGGAGATAAGGTTATTAATATAAAATCTTTTTACTTTTTTAATATGATCATTCAATGTGATAAATCTCCCCCTAAGTACTGTTTTAGCTGCCTCACACAAGTCTAATATGCTTGTTTTCATTTTCATTCACTTCAAAGCATTTGCTAGTTTTCTGTTTCATTTCTTTTTTGACTGCGGGTTAATTTGCAGTTATATGGGGATTTTCTTGATATATTTATGTTATTATTTTTCTTGTGGCCAAAGAACATTCTCCACATGATTTCAAATACTTTAAGTGTATTGAGACTAGTTTTATGGACCAGTATGTATCTGGTCTATTTTTGTGAAAGTTTTATGTGAATGTCAGAAAAACGCATATTGTGCTTTCACTGGGTGGAACCTTCTATCAATATCAAATAACTCATACTGGTTGACAGTATATTTTTCATTTCAGATAGTATGTTTTGCATTTCTAGAAGTTCTTTTGGGGCTTTTATTATATATTCCATTTTCTTCTTCATTATGTTCATGCTTTTCTTTACATCTTTTAGCATTAATTAATTAATTAATTTATTTATTTATTTATTATTTCTCTCCTGGCTGTGGGTCATGTTTCCTTGCCTCTTCAGATGTCTGGCCATTTCTTGCTGTAGGACAACCACTGTGAATACTACGAAGTCGAGTGCTGGATTTTGCAGTATTCCTTAAAGAATGTTGGGTTTTGTCCTGGAATACACTTGTGTTCCTAGCAGATATGTTTACCCCCCTAGAGGTTGCTTTTAAGCTTGATAAAATGGGTCCAGAGCAAAGGTCCACTATAAGGATGACCCTTCTAAGAACTCTGCCCAATGTCCTGGGTGTTATCATTTTTTTGCCATCTGGTTAGTGGAATCGAAATTATCCTCAGCCTTGGGTGAGCCCTGGGAATGGCTTAACCTACTTCTTGCCGGTAATTATTTCCTCAGTCTTGTGGGGTTTTGTGCCACACCAATGAAGATCATCAGCCCTAGATCTGCGGGGCCCCTCTGCAGCTGTCTGGAGCTTCTCTGCACCCCAAATTCTAGCTACCTTGGCCTCTCCAATCTCTGAGCACCAATCATCTTAATGAGAAGGCAGGACTTTTTCTGCATGCCCTTGCCCTGTGTCACAGTTGTAAACTGCCTCCAGACAGTAAGCAGGGGCATCACAGGGCTTCCCCCAGTTTTCTTCTCTTCTTTCAGGGAGACTAATCCTCAACTCACTGTTGTCTGATCGATGCCTTTAACTCTTCTGGGCAGGAGGACCATTCCCAAAGCAGTTGCTTCTACTCTAAGTCCTGTTTACAGACATGAATCTTCATTATAGCCCTCTGAAATAGATAGCATTGCTGTTGTACTCGTTTTATAGAGGAAACTAGACATAGAGGAATTAAAAATCTCACCCAAATTCACAAATCTGGTCAATATTAGAAATGGGATTTGAACCCAGGAAGTCTGGTTCATGATCTGAAGCACTATATTATATCTACTTACTTATACTCTATTACTTCCTAAGTAAGTATTTGAAAACAAGACTCTCTAAAACACACTTCGATATTTGAAGGAGTAGGATGTAGCCCTGACCTCAAATTTAAAGCATTGGCTATAGATAGGAGGTATTTCCATGCCTACAGAATGGCTGGGACTTGACTCAATCAATGTGGACCAGGAGCAGCTGGGGTTAGAGGTCCCATAAATACTAAGAGGCCCCACTGCTGGGGTAGGCAGGAGAGTGAAACATGCTTCCAAAACAGAACACTGCCCCCTGCACTGACCTTGGCAGCTCCAGCTTTACAAAGAGTGATGAGTTCAATTTGCCCAGCAAGGCTGACAGTCAGCACTTCGCGGGACAGGCATGATTGTCTAGAGAGCAAATCAGGGAGGACACTTTGCAATTAGAGAAATTGCCATGGAGGCAGGAAAGTCAGGGTTCTGCTGAGAGAGGAGTAATTGCTGACTGCATAGACTGGTCACCATCCCACAAGCAGAGGTGACAGACTGGACAGAAGCCTGACTCCCTCCGCTTCCCATGGAAAGAACTGTCTCCATTCATCATATCCTCCCTCTTCTGGCAGTGAACGGGGTCCTCACAGCTCACTCAGTCTGCTCCCCAGCCCCTGCAAACATTTCTTGGACCCTCCAGAAATGTCAAGAGTTTGAGGGTAAATGCTGTTTTGCCTAGTAAAGCTGCATCACCATTTTTGAAAATAACTGAAGAGGCTCCCTAAAGAGTGATCCGCTTTTGAAGGATTGACTTCTTCTTTGTTTTTCTGTTGTTGTTGTTTTGTTTGGTTTTTGTTTTTGCTTTTGTTTTGTTTTTTCAGGGCCGCACCCGCAGCATATGGAGGTTCCCAGGCTAGGAGTCTAACAGGAGCTGTAGCCGCCGGCCTTCGCCACAGCCACAGCAACGCGGGGATCCGAGCTGCGTCTGCCACCTACACCACAGCTCACAGCAACGCCGGATCCTTAATCCACTGAGCGAGGTCAGGGATCAAACTCGCAACCTCATGCTCCTAGCTGGATTTGTTTCCAGTGCGCCACAACAGGAATTCCAATGATTGGCTTTTTAACTCAGCTTCTGCTAGAATGAATTTCTCAGCTATATCAACTTTGATTTGGGCATTTGCTCAGTGGAACACCCCTCCTCATCCCGTGTATTTTTCCACGACAGGCTTTATAACACCCATCTTGCTTACCCCAAGCCCCGGCAGCAAGCACACAGCACTCAGAGCTCTGCTCCCAGAGAGGCTTCCGTGCGAAACCGTCAGGTTTTTAGGCGCAGGTGCCTCTCGGAGTCAATCTGTCTCCCTTTTGCATGATGGGTGTTTGGGCTTCTTTCCATCCTGGGAACAAAAAATGTACTTTCCATCTGTGCCAGTTGTTAAGCTGATGTCTTTCAGCTCCAACCCCCTCCTCCCCCATCCCTCTTCTGCTTTGTAACACGGGAGCTGGACCCTGCAGGCGATGATTCTTGTTGCCAGCTGGCTGCAGGTGCGGTTTGGGAAGGGACGATGAAGGGCTGTGGGAGAAAGGAGGGCCTTTTATTTTTTCCTCCTCATCGTCTGGTTTTCAGTGCAGCTGCCGGCAGATCGGCAAGCAGGAGCAGGCGTCCCAGGTCCCAGCGAAGCGGTGTCCTAGCGGTGCAGACTGCCCTGGGCAGTTCAGCAGGGGCTGACCTGTCACCATCACTGCCCCCTTGCTGTGGACAGTTTGTTCCTGTCACCCCAGGAATGGAACTCTCCTTGGGTGGGTGGGGGAGGCGGTGGGGTCTGAGGCCAGCCTGCCTCGGGGCCCTTTACTCTGAGCTTCTAAGTTTCCTCCTTGTTCACTGTGCCTCAGTTACTGACTCTCTCAGCCCTTGGAGTGCTCTTGGACTCTCTCCACCGTTCCCCACCCTTTCTACAGCTAACAGTCTTTCTACTAAAGTTCGCTGTGCCTTGGGATAGAACATGATGGGGGATTATATGAGAAAAAGAATGAATTTACACGTAGGACCGGAGTCATTTTGCTGCACAGCAGAAATTAACACAACATTGTTCATCAACTCTAATTTCAAAAATACAAAAAGTAAATAAATTTCCCTGCACAAACTTCTGCTCTGCTGTCTGTCTCTTGTCTGGACTCTGACTGACAACCATCCAAGTACATTTTGGTGTCTGATTTTTATGTCTGAATAAGAGACTCTCCTCATTATGCACAAAGGACTCTTTAGTTAGCGTGTGTTTGCCATGAACATAGGTTTGAAGTGGCAACTTAGCACCCAGGGGCTAAGAGCACAGGAAATAAAGCCCAGTGGGCTTTGCCACCTCCTAGTCGTGTGTCCTTGAGCAGATTGTCTCTTTACGCCTCAGTGTATTTATGTGGAAAATGGGGACAGAGAGGCTTGCCAGAGAACATAAATAGGAATTTCAGATAAATAACAAACAATTCCTTAGAATAAGTATGTCTCTGGGAATGAAAAATATAGCTGCGGTCTCAGTAAATAGAGGCTGTTGCAGCCACCGAGTCGTCACACTGCAGCCTCCAGGGTGGTGCACTCTGAGGGGACTCAAGATGAGAAAACACAGGACACTGGCCCTAGATAATAAGGTGCATTTCAAAAGAATGACTTCGTTGAGCCCAGACTCTTGCGTCTTCCCACACATAGAAAAGTGCTAAGTTCCTTGAGATGCCTGGTTTTCTTTTTGCTTTTTTTTCTTTTTATGGCCACACCTGCAGCATGTGGAAGTTCCAGGGCCTGCGTTCGAATCGGAGCTGCAGGGCCTACACCACAACCACAGCAACACCAGATCCGAGCCACATCTGTGACCTACGCCACAGCTGCAGCAACGCTGGATCCTTAACCCCCTGGGCGAGGCCAGGGATTGAACCTGCCTCCTGGCGCTGCAGAGACGTTGCTGATCCCGAATAGCCACAGCGGAAACTCCAGGGCAGGTGTCTCCCAGCTGCCGAAATCCTGGTATTGTTTCCGCTTTCAGCTCCCATACTATCCTGCACTGAACCCCCATTTTCCCTTGAGACAGCAGAAATGTCTGCTCCTTGCAAACAACACCCTGCCATCCCCACCCCCACCCCAAGCCCCTGCAGACAACCAACCAAGTTCATGAACAACCCGACCTCACTTAACAAATCACTGTCTTTCGAGCACCACTGCAGCGGGGGTGGGGGGATCAAAGCTGAAAGGCACCATCTCTGTCCTTGAGAGCCTGGAGAATCGGGGGGAGACACATGCGGAGGCAATACACTGCTCTGTAGACACCCGGGCTCAGGTGTGTACAAAGTATGGTTTACCAGCACGCTTGGGAGGAATTACAAGTTTATCCCTGGTAAAGTTAATCTGATCCAAAAAATATAAAGCATTCTCATGATAACAAAATAGGAGACGGGACCATTTTTCCCTTTTCTTTCCTTTCACTCCTAGGCATTGAACTACGCCTAATATTAGGTGTTAGTTTGTAATCCAGGAGGACCCTCCCAGGCCTTCCCCGGGGCAGACCCTCTCTGTATCCCCTGCTGTAGGTCCTCCTTGAAGTATCAGATAATAGCACCTGATGCCCATTTCCTGAGTTGTTCTACAGACGCTAAAACCACCCCCAAAGGGAAGATGCTAACTGCTTGATGACCTCGAGCACATAGTCCCCAGGCCTCTTGGGGCCCAGGGACAGATCCCGTTAACCCCTGGGACACACCCCAGGTACCTCACCATCAGCCAATCAGGGAATTGTGCAGGAGCCGATCACACAGCCTAGGAGGCCCCTCCCTCGCCCGGCCTTTGAAAAGCCTCTGGTGAAACCATCAGGGAGTTCCTGCGTCTTAAGCACTAGCTACCTGGACTTCTTCCCCAGGCCCTCAATAGATGCTGCACGTCCCTTCACTGCCCGGTGTCAGTAGGTTGGCTTTACTGGGTGCAGGCAAGCGGACCCCAGTTCGGTTCGGTAACAAGGTGAGTGTTCTGGAGCTCAAATCTTGGAAAAGGAGAAGGAACACAGAAAGTCAGATGCCTCAGGCAGGAGGAGAAGCAAGGCATTTAGAGTTTAGGGCAATAGGAGTACAAATGTCAGGTATTTAAAGCTCATGTGTGTACAGTCCCATAAATCACATGCCAGCGTGTACGTATGCACTTGTGTGCACATGCAGACAGACACATGCTAAAGACAAGCTGATAGTGAATGGATCTGCCGCAGCGAAGATGCTTAGAAGCGCACCAGACAACTCCCTCCAAGGGACCACAGAATCACTATGACCTCCAACCGGTGTGAACTGACACAGGACGTAGTTCTCAACCAGAGGCTCGGGGTCGCGGGAAAGAGGATGAAGAAGGGTGGGATGAGGGAGCTGATACTGTCAAGGCTCCAGGAAATAAAAATTCAACAGGGACCAAGGACAGTACTTGAGAAACCCAGCTAAGAAGAAATCCAGCTAGAAATCCAGCTGGAAGGTTGTCAGCCTTTACTGGGCTCTGCGTTGCCAACCCCAGGGCGCCCTCTTGTGGATCTCGGAGGCTATCGACAGCACCGACCAAAGTATGGTTAGAGCCGGGGCCATAGTTCCTCTTGTTTGAGGAATTCACATGCTCCTTCCTTCCCCCGCCTCTTGCTCCTTGTAAATACGCAGGACTGCATACCGGACTCCCTGACCCAGGGGACTCAAGGTTGTTATAAGAACCCCAAAGAAAAATATTTCACACCCTTCTTGGTCAGTCATTCCAACTAGTCAGTGTTTTGTTTTTTTTTTTCTCTACATTTCTGATACAGCAGTAAGGATACCTGTGAGATTAGGCCAGCTGAGGGGTGCAAGGCTGCTCTCTTCATTCATGAAATTGTATTGAGCCCAGGAGACATTTACTGCATGCAGCTAAGCGTTAGGACAGGCCATGTCCTAATACTCAGCTGCATCAACCCACGAGCTGTCAAGCAGCCCTGGAAGGCAGGGGCTGTTTTCCTGATGGGGCGGCTGAAGCAGAGGTGCCACACAGCCTGCGGTGCCCATGGCTGGATTTGAACCCAGGCTGTCTGGTTTTGAGTCTATACAGCTAATCCCTGTCCTGCTCTGCTATGGATATGCATGTGTGGCACGGGACCTGCCCACTAAGAACTGAACCCTCTGGTGGCTATATTCCCAGGGCTCATTATGCTTTCAAAGTGGGGGCCCCATGTCCCCACCCCGGCCTGTCATTACTTCAGCACAGAGGTTGGCAGTTTGGGAAACCAAGGCAAGTGCCACCAAAAATAAACCCATGTTTCCCTTTCAGCCCCACCTTCCACCAGGCCGCTCTCTGCCCTAAATGCTCATTGGAGCCTTTCTCCAGCAATGGAATAACAAACCTTCAGGAGACAATTGCTTTAGGCTGATTTATTCGACCCAAGAAAATTACGTGCAAATTGAACATTATGTCCCTGGTGACATACTATGATTGCAGGGAAGGAATTTATTATTTTCTTTAAATGGACTCTCAGAAGATCAACATATTTGGTCAAAAAGAAATTCACTGGGAGAACGCAATGCACCAGGCCCGTGGGCAGCACAGACCAGATTTCGGTATTTGCTATTTCTGGTTTAGCAGCTAGATCACACCACAGCCTTGGTCCTCTGTGACCCACGTCTGATCACCCCTTCCCCACGTAGATAAGGGACCCAAGAGGGGAACAAATCAGAGGAAGGAGAGAAAAACAGTCAAGTCGCGCTGCTGACTGAGATCCTACTTCGGGTAGTTCAGATATCCGCTTGGAAGGAATGGACAGTAACCACACGGACGAAACGCTGGAAACCCACGCTGGCCAGGCAGTAACACACACTCGTGTACCAGGGCCCCGGGCACCCCCAGAGCTACTGGCACCCGGCGACCCCACCCCCATAGACAGACCAGGACCCACCTGCTCTTGGCAGGCTGAGCCAGAGCAAGGTGGGGCCCAGCTAGGTTCAGGCAGCCGATTCCAAGGCCAGCCTTGAATGTAGGTGCAGACTTAGTTCCTCGCGAGATTCAATTTATGTTTCTCTTACCTGGATGAATAGGATTTGCTATCCCACCATAGGAGACTAATCAGAGAGACTAATGTCTCTGGGCTTTTCCTCCTTGATACATGTGGCATAGATATACATAGATGGAGATACAGGTATATCTTCATGTAGGGATAGATGGAGATACAGGCATAGATGGAAATAAAGATATAGATGGAGATATAGGCGTAGATGGAGATAAAGATATAGATGGAGATTTAGGTATAGATATAGACACAGATATAAATATAGATACAGGTATAAACATAGATATAAGCATACATATATTTAGATAATAGACATAGATAATGTATACATGTGGGTGAGCGAGCTCACATGGCCTTATGTTCAAGCGTAGACTGGGGACTCAGGCAGTACTGCACCTCGGACCACAGTCTCTCTAAGCTTTGGTTTGCTTATTTATAAAACTGGAGCGATGGCGCCCAGTCCCTAGCCCTGGGAGGGTTCACTGAAATACGGTATGTTGTTACGCTGAAGCTCTCATGCTGTGAAGGAGCTCAGTGTCAGGTATGACGTGTATGAGCTGTGTTGGCAAAGAAAAGTGAAAGGGTGTAGTGAAAACCCAAGTAAACGAGGACAAGTAATGTCTCAGAGCCAGAAGAGATTTGGAGCTCACTTGAGATGGGAAGGGAGCTGAAGGGAGCAAGAGGTGAAAAGGCAGGTGAGGAAGTGAGGGGTTCCCAAGACACATTTGATTTTGTGTGTGTGTGTGTATGTGTGTCTTTTTTAGGGTGCACCTGCGGCATATGGAGGTTCCCAGACTAGGAGTCGAACCAGAGCTATAGCTACCGGTCCACGTCACAGCCTCAGCAACACCAGATGCGAGGCGCATCTGTGACCTACACCACAGCTCAAGGCAACACTGGATCCTTAACCCACTGAGTGAGGCCAGGGATCAAACCTGCAACCTCATGGATACTAGTCAGATTCGTTTCCGCTGAGCCATGACAGGAACTCCCACAAGACACTTTTCACTGGCATGGATTCACTCCCTTCAAAATCTTTCTTGAGTGTCTACTGTGTACAAGGGGCCACATCAGACAGTCTCCTTGCCCCACATTTTCTTAGAGGCTGGTGGGAGGTCAGGCAGGACCCAGTTCATGACCAGTCAGGAGGGCGGTTCTGAGCACAAGGGTGTGTCTGCCTGGAGGCCACCTCCCCTGGCAGCCTGCCCAGGCCGGCTGCCTGTCTCGGTTGGGGTGAAGCACCTCAAAGCAAGTAATCATTGCTGCCTTTGCTCACCAATTGTGTTTTAAAACCACGACAGCAATTCTTCTTGATGTCTCCTGCAACAACATCTTGTCAGAAGTTTAAACCTGGCCCTTTGGGTCTGTCCTCAGAGAGGATGGAAAGAAGCTGGACACCACCTTTCGCCTCACAGCCCTTTAGGGAGACTGTTCCTAACTTCCTCTAGAGCTGCAGGCATGACTGCCCATCGTGGACGGACTGAGAAAACAGGATGCAAACACGGTCTTCATTTTCACAGCACAGAGTTTCTGTGGGATTTAGTGACGTACCATTGCCTTTGGTCACAAACAAGATGTTGGAGGTGGGCGGCGGCGAGGTGGTCAGTGATTTTCTTCCAAAGACAACAGATGATGATGCACCCTGGGGACCATGTCACCTCTATTACGACCCGCAGAAGTTCAGTCTAAAACCTCAGTTTAGGGGACCGAGGAGGTTTGCTCCCCATCCAGAGAGTCAGCCACCTCCTCAGGGACAGGCAGGTGGCAAAAAACCAGAATCGATATTATAGTTTAATTTGATCCTAACTAATACGATGTACTAGCAGGATTTTTCCTTCTTATGGCCACACCTGCAGCATATGGAAGTTCTTCAGGCTAGTGGTCAAATCAGAGCTACAGCTGCCGGCCTATGCCACAGTCACAGCAACACCAGATCCAAGCCTTATCTGCAACCTATGCCACAGCTTGCGGCAATGCCAGGTCCTTAACCCACTGAGCAAGGCCAGGGATTGAACCCACATCCTCACGGAGACAACGTCAGGTCCTTAACCCTCTGAGCCATAACGAGAGCTCTGAGCAGTTATTTTTTTTTTTAATCCATTTATTGTCCATCGACAGATAAATGGATAAAGAAGATATGGTATATTTATACAATATTACTCAGCCGTAAAAAAACAATGAAATAATGCCATTTGTAGCAACATGGACAAACCTAGAGATTATCATACCAAGTGAAGTAAGTCAGAAAAAAAGACAAACACCATATGATATCACTTACATGGGGAATCTGAAATACTACACAAATGAACCTGTCTATAAAACAGAAATTGACTCAAAGACATAGAGAACAGATTTGTGGTTGCCAAGAGGAGGGGGTGTCGGGGAGGGAAGGGTTGAAAGTTGGAGGTTGGCAGATACAAAGTTTTATATGCAGGATGGATAAACAACAAGGTCCTACTGTATAGCACAGGGATTCTATTCAATATTCTGTAGGAATCATAATGGAAAAGAATATAAAAAGAGGACTTCCCATTGTGGCTCAGTGGTAACGAACACAACTAGTATCCCTGAGGATGTGGTTCGAACCCTGGCCCCACTTAGTGGGTTAAGGATCCGGCATCGCTGTGAGCTGTGGTGTAGGTCATAGACGTGGCTCGGATCTTGTGTTACTATGGCTGTGGTGTAAGCCAGCAGCTGCAGCTCCAATTTGGCCCCTAGCCTGGGAAATTCCATACGCCACATATGCAGCCCTAAAAAGAAAAAGAAACAAAAAAGAAAGTATATATATTCTTATAATATAGATAGATAGATAGACATATATATATAATTAAGTCACTTTGTTGCACAGCAGAAATTAACACAACACTGTAAATCAACTATACTTCAACAACATTTTAAGAAAATCCATTTGGGAGGATTAAAAATTCCACTAAATCCTCAGAAACTATGTCGCAAATGGTAGTCATTTTAAACCACAGAATACTGAATACAGTTGAGGTAACTTCCAACTCAGGAAATGTATTTTTTTTTTCTCCAGAAACCAATGAAGAGCAGCAGAATCTGGCTCTCAAGAGAATGACGGCAGGAGTTTAGCACATGCTGCCCCCAAATCTGCTGCTTGGCTATGTTGATTATTTTGAGCCGTAGGCACTTGGAAAACACCAACTGCGGGGAGAGAATTTTTCTGAACCCCTCTTATCTGCCTAAAGACAGATCCTCCAAAAGTAACTCAGCTGTTATAGACCCCTCCCCGGAGCTTCATCAGCATGAGAAGATTGAGCTCTGAGACCAACTCCAACACAGACCATCACACCTGCCATCTGCTCTCCCAAGGGCTCCGTCATCTGCCTAAAATCACTTTACTTTCCGCTAAGAGTCTTGCATCCTCCCTTCCCTTCCCTATTAAGATGGTATTTAAGCCTGAATTCTAAGCCACCTCAGAGAGTTACTCACTTTTCGCTGGGTATCTACCGTGTATGTGCAGTCAGCCTTCCGTATCCATGGGTTCCCCACTCATGGATTCAATCAATTGTAGATTAAAAGTATTCGAAAAATTTATCCAGAAAGTTCAAAAAAGCAAAACTTGAAGTTTCCACCTACTAGCAACTATGTACATAGAATGTGCGTTGTATCTAAAACTATTTGTGTAGTAGTTACATTGTATTAGCTATACTGTAAGTAATCTAGAGACAAAGTAGACCGGAGGATGTGTAGGTTATATCCAGATTCTTTATTTTATATAAGAGACTTGAGCATCTGTGGATTTTGGTGTGTGTGGTGGGTGGCATCCTGGAATGAGTCCCCTTGGATATGGAGGGAAGACCGTCTATGTGAAATTCACATGCCAGTAACCTGTCTTGTTTTCCTCTTGTTAATCTGTCATTACAGGGGTCTCAGCCAAGAGCTCAGAAGGTGGAGGGGAAATCCACACACACACACCCTACCCTGACCCATGCTGACCTTAGGCTTCCTTATGTTTTGTTATACTTTTCTGCCAGTAGTTCCAGTCCTTTATAGACATCAGCCATGGAGAGGTATCTAGAAGGGAGCTGTTAATCCTTTCCCAGCCCGGTGGTGTGCTAGTGGTGGGACCCCTCCCAATTTTTCAAGAACTCCACAAAGGGACCTGGATTTTTGTTAACTACACACAGTATTTACATGGTATGTACATGGATCTTTGTTTTGCCATCATTAATACCAAAAATGACCTTGGACATGCATCTTGATTTCTTTGTCAGGATTTCCATCTTTTCCTTCTTTGATTTCCCCTCTTATTTTCCACGTTGCACATTCCAGGGCCCCCTCCCCCCTCCGCAAAATGCCCTGGTCTAATCTACTTTCCTCCTGCTGCATCTGAATCCCTTGTTTGAATTATCCCTTGTCTCCTGAGACTAGACTAAACATGAGAATCTTTTTGCAGAGGAAGCAACAGTCTTGATTAAGAGTCTTGGTCAAAATCATACACTGAGGCACAAACTGAATTCAGGGCTTTTTGACTCCCAGGCAACCTGTGGGAATCCCAGGCTATAAGGTTCCTAAAAAGTAAAACATCAAGTCTAGCTAGAAGTGCAAAGATGGACAAAATGGTGTTTCAAGAAGCCTTTCCATCTGAATGTATTTTCTAATAAGATATCATTAAGATTACATGGTGATTAAGGCAGGTAAGTCTGGGTTATTATGATTCAAAACTTTAGTGCACCCCCGGGTATTTACTGTAGCCTTCAATTCTTGTCTAAGAGTACAAATACTTTTATCTTCTACCTGGCAGATCAGTTTTTGGATGACAAAAATTATTGGGCTATAGAATTAGGATCAAAAATATTTCATGACATTCAAACAGTGGATTAATGCCAATAAGATTACATTGAACAGAAACACTCCCTCCCATCTCCCAAGTTCCGGTCTCTTTCCCAGGGGAAGGACTTTTAACAATTTCTCACTACATATGGCTTGAACCTTGCACTTTCCATAACAAATTCCATAACCACTGTCCTATGTCATTAGATATCCTTCAGAAAGATCATTTCACAGACACACAATATTTCATCTTATGTATACACTGTAATATATTTAGCATGCTCCTATTTTGACCAGGTATGTCATTGCCAATAACAGGCAGACCTCTGAGATACTGTGGGTCTGGTTCCAGATCACTGCAATAAAGGAAATACCACAATAAAGCAAGTCAGGTAAATTTTTTGGCTTCTCGGTGCATATAAAAATTATATTTATACTATACAGCAGTCTATTAAGCATACAATAGCATTATGTCTAAATATATATGTATATATATAGTTTAATTTTAAAAAACTGTATTGCTGAAAAATGCTAGCCAATATCTGAGACCTCAGTGAAATGGAATATTTTTGCAGTAGTAGCATCAAAATTCACTGTAGCAAATATAATAATTCAAAAGTCTGAAAATATTAGGAGAATTACCAAAATGTGACAGAGACATGAACTGAGCAAAGGCTATTAGGAAAATGGCGCCTATAGACTTGCTCAATGCAGGCTGGCCTCGAACCTTCAGTTTGTAAAAACACAACAGCTGTGAAGCACTTAAAACAAGATGTGCTTCTATTTGATCTTTAAAATAATGCTACATGATCATCCCTTTATATCAGAAATAATTTAAATTTAACAGGGACAAATGTAAAGGCCTTTATTTCAGCTCAAACCTAATCACACAATCACAGATTCTATTTGTCTGGTCTCCCAGCAACTTCTAGAAAAAAAGTGCCCTGGGATATTTTGGTTGTTGGCAAGTGCAATATTTCCCAACAGTGCAACCAGCGCGGTGTTCAGATCAGGGGGCATTTGTTCCACTGTTCTCTGGGCTGGGCGCCTTAAATCTGAAATATGGTTCATTCCAGACACCACACTTCACAAGCAACGTGGACAGAAGGCGAGTGGCTGAGCCAGCAGGCAGAAAGACCCTGAGCCCACCTCCTCTGGGGAGCACACCAAAATCACAACTACCTACAGGACGACCATGGATAAAAAAGACCAGAAAAGTTCAGTGAAATCCTATCATCATCAGATGAGTAAAGGCTGAAAGAAATGAGGGGTTTAACCCTGAAGAGGAAGTCCGTACTATGAAATCACAGATAAGAAAGAACGTTTTTGGAGTTCCCTGGTGGCTCAGCAGGTTAGGATCAGGCATTGTCACTGCTATGAGTCAGCTCGCCACTGTGGTGTGGGTTCGATCCCTGGCTCCAGGAACTTCCACATGCTGTAGGCACAGCCAAAAAGAAAGAGAATAACATTTTAGGGAAGAAGAATTAGAATTGTTCTCATGCAGATTTCAAAAGATGTGGCCTAGAGCAGTTGAAGAAGGAGGAGGAGAAGGAGAAGAGGAGAGGAAAGAAAGGGCATGCTGAAAGAGATGGCAGTCTCCCCACTAAGGATCTGAGAGCAGAAGGGCCTGGTCAAAGAAGAATCAGCCTGAGTGTGAGATGCCTGGTCCTCCTCCCCTGACCCCTTGGGTGCTGGCGTTCTTCAAGACACCCTCCTCAGCCTCTTGTCACCTCCTACCTAACTTTCCCTTAGCTGAACTCATTAACTTCCAAGGCTTAACAACCACTCACTCAAACCTGACCTTCAAATATCTGTGTCTGATGCTTGCCGTCCCCTTGACTTCCATTACCACTCAGAGGAGAGTCTCTTAAATGGCAATGAATCAAGATCAGACTTAATTACCTTCCTCTTTTCATTAGTCAGGACTCCCGGTTGCAAGAGTCAGAAACCCAATAGTAACTACCTAAGGCAAAAAGGGTAATTTATGGGTTCACAGTAACCAAACTGTAGGACAGCTGGGGACGAAATTAGCTTCGGGAAAGCCTAGGACGGGGAGCTGAAAGGCCAACAGAAATTCCTTCCTTCTGTCTCTCACGTCTGCTTCTCTCCATATGCTAGTTTTAATTTTTTTTCTACTGAAGACCAGCTTTTTCTAAATATTAGAGACATAACCATTGGCATCTCTAGATTTGCAACTTGACAGATGCACCATCAGGAAAAAAAGAAGGGGGGGGTTGCTTTTCCCCTCGTGGCAATTCAAAAATTAGAATTTTTCAGGGAAGCTCTCAGATTGGGTGACATTCCCATACTGTGTTGGCCAAACCCCCTGGACAGGGTGGAGAAAATAAGATAATATGATTGAACTAGCTTATAGCTGGTATCTACCCTTAAAAAAATCATTTTATTTATTTTTTGGTAAATAAAAAATGTAGCTCTTAGTAGATTCACATATTCAAGTTGGGACAGGGAGAACAGGTATGTCCAGGTGTGTCTGCTGTGCCCAGGAGATGGGAGCAGTGACAGGTAAATACACCATGAATGTCCACTGTGCTCCCCAGTGACGCTCTTGTCCCATATTCCTAATCCCCACCAGTAACATCTCTACTTCTCCAGGCTCACAGACTCCAATTTAGCTTCCTAAAAACTTTGATCAGTGCCCCACACAAAATCCAAACTCCATTTTTTGGGTTTTTTTTTTTTTTTTTTTTTTGCTTTTTAGGGCCACAGTCACATCATATGGAGGTTTTCCAGACTAGGAGTCAAATCGGAATTGTAGCCGCCGGCCTGGCCTACGCCGCAGCAACATTAGATCTGAGCCACAGCAACGCCAGATCCGAGCCCCGTCTGTGACCTAAACCACAGCTCGCAGCAACACTGGATCCATAACCCAGGGAGCGAGGCCGGGGATCGAACCTGCAACCTCCCGGTGACTAGTTGGATTCAGTTCTGCTGAGCCAAGACGGGAACTCCCCAAGCTCCTATGCTTGGAACCCAATCCCCTCCCAACCTGGGCCACGCCCCCTTTCCAGCCCCGCCTCCTTTGATGAGGGTGCCCTGCCTCTGCTTCAGACACCAGCAGCACAAGCCGCTGCACGTGCTCACCGTTCCTCAGATGCGGACCCTCTCCCAGCTCCACACATTCACCCACCCTCATCTCTGCCTGGATGGGACTGTCCTTTTTCACTTTATCGCTCGTATTTTCCTTCAAGATTTAGGTAGAAAGTAGCCTTACTCTCAGGTAGAACCTCCCCTGCTCTCCAGGAACATCTGCCCCTTTGTATTTCCTGTGACCATGAATTTGTCCCACTGAGCAGCACTTATCACATGGGATTATCGTTTATTTGCTGAGCTGTGTCAAGCGCTCTTGGAAGGCAAGGACCGCAGGTGTTGGTCTTTGAAATCAGCCCCAGCACAAGGCCTGGTCTGTAAGTGGTTACACCCCTAACACATAGTGGATGGCCGATCAGTGTGTAATGACTAAAGCAGCAAACAGCAGTTCCTAATTTTGAGACTTCATTTGGTAGTTTTAATAACTGGAACCTCAAATTACGAAAACTGGGGTTCTATTTTTTTTTCTTTAGGAAATGAGAATGAATGAAAGGCTAATAAGTGGGTTAATTCGGTTTCCTCATTTCCACCTAAAATACTTTATTAAAATTTGCCAAATGCTACTGCAGTAAACACTGCCCCATATTGCCATATGCTTTTGAAGTTTCTTTACTGTCATATTTGTCCAAATGGTAAGTTGATTTTATCTTCCCTAGGTTCCGAAGTGTACACTGCGTTGCTGGCAGGTAAATGAACAGTATCCCTGTGGAGCAGGCTACATGCTGAACAATTCAAATACCTGGTTTTCAGTCATGAATTCTTTCCCTAGACTAGCAGATTTGAGCGGCAAAGACTTCAAACAGCAACGATCAGTATATTATTATTCTATAAAGAGTCTTATGTTTGAGTGATTCCGCTTGGCACGCGCATTAGCGTTGATTCAAAATGACCTCCTGTGTCAGCCCGCTGCAATCTGCTTTCTCACATAGCAGGTGAAGGCGTGGAGTCTGGCCAGCCCATCCCTGTGAGGCCACCCTGTTCTCTCTGCTCTGGGTGGCGCCTGACCACTGAGTTGTGCTGATTACACCTTCTGCTGCATTGCCCCAGGCATTCGGGGGGGGGGTGCTCAAAATCTAGATCCCCTAGGAGGATGTTGCCTGCCCGTGGATACCGCGTGACCCCAGGGAACAGCCCGAGTGCTGTCATTCCTTTTATTAAAATGGACTAGACTCTCAAAAGTCATAGGCAAGAGAGTCCACTTTCTCTCAAGCACCTCTGGCTACACTGAAAACACCCTCAATCTCTGCTTCTTCATCCTTTATGTCAGTACTTTGGGCTTGCTATTTAGTTTTCTGTCTACCGTCCATTTTATGGTCCAGGTCCGATGCTGGGAAAACTGTGCCCCTACATTGCTTTGCAGAAGTGACCTTGTTTTAAAGTCTGGCAGCTTTGAGACAGTGGAAGCTGTGTATCACAGAAGATGCAAGCTAGAAAAGGTCTTAGGCCACCCCCTCATTCACAGAGATGCAGCTCAGGTGCTGGGGAGGAAGTTACTTGCCAAGGCAGCAGAAGAGCCAAGATGAGATTCGGATTAATGCAGGTAACTGAAACCAATTATATATGCATGCCTGTCTGGAGCAAGGTGCTTGATACTGCCAGAAGAAAAGAAGAAAAATGACAACTTAGCCCTGAGGACTAAGTCCATGGTGGCAGGTTCTTTTTTGTGGGGGGCGGGGGCTGCACCTGCAACATATGGAAGTTCCAGGCTAGGGGTCCAGACCTGCAGCAGCCAGCCTACGCCAGAGCCTTAGCGACACAGGATCCGAGCTGCATCTGTGACCTAAGCCACAGCTTGTGGCAATGCCGGATCTTTAACCCACTGAGCGAGGCCAGGGATTGAACCCACATTCCTCCACATGTCGTGTTCTTAACCTGCTGAGCCACGACAGGAACTCCTGGTGGCAGGTTCTTAGCTGCGGGCCATGGTAATCTAGGAAGAGCCAGACTATTAGTGCCGCTGGTGCTATTGTTGATGATGAAAATGTCTCAACAGAGAGCCCTCAGGTTGGAAGGGATGTTCAAAATTCTTCTGAATGCCAATCAGTACCACCACTACGGAAATCTGTATGGAGTTACCTCAGAGAACTAAATATGAAACCACCACATGATCCAGCAATCCCACTCCCGGGAACATAGCTGCACAAAACAATAATTCAAAAAGACACATGCACCCATATGTTCATTGCAGCACTATTCACAATAGCTAAGACATGGAAACAACCTAAACATCCACTGACAGATGAATGGATTAAGAAGATGTGGTACATATACACAATGGAATACTGGTCAGCTATAAAAAAGAACAAAATAATGACATCTGCAACAACATGGGTGGAACTAGAGATTCTCATACTAAATGAAGTAAGTCAGAAAGTGAAGGAAAAATACCATATGTTATATCTGGAATCTAATATACAGCCCCAATGAACCTACCTACAGAAAAGAAACTCATGGACTTGGAGAACAGACTTGTGATTGCCAAGGGAGAGGGGGATGGACTGGGAGTTTGGGGTGAGTAGATGCAAACTATTGCATTTGGAGGGGATAAGCAATGAGGTGCTGCTGTGCAGCCCAGGGAACTGTATCTAGTCACTTGTGATGGAACATGATGGAGGAGAATGTGAGAAAAAGAATATGAGTCACATATACGTACGACTGAGTCACTTTGCTGTACAGCAGATGCTGACAGAACATTGTAAATCAACTATAATAAAAAAACGTTTTGGTCTTTTTAGGGCCACAATGGATATTCCAAAAATTTTTTAAATAAAAAAATATGCACCCAGATGAAATGCATAGGGTGTTTCGGAAAAATAAAAAAAAATCTGGAGTTCCGGTTGTGGCACAGTGGAAACAAATCTGACTAGGAACCATGAGGTTTCAGGTTCGATCCCTGACCTCGCTCAGTGGGTTAATGATCTGGTTGCCATGAGCTGTGGTGTAGGCTGCAGACATGGCTTGGATCTGGCATTGCTGTGGCTGTGGCGTAGGCCGGCAGCTGTAGCTCCGATTCGACCCCTAGCCTGGGAACCTCCCTATGCTGTGGGTGCGGCCCTAAAAAGCAAAAGCAAAAAAAAAAAAAAAAAGATTTAAAAAATCCTCCTCCCCTTATGCACAACCTGCCCTACCCTGGCCCACCAGGAAACTGGAAGGGCATCTAGATCAGAGAAGGCTGCTTATTTATGCTGCTTGGCCTTTCTGTGCCTTGGCGCTTCATGCTCCTTGAGAGGCAAAGGACTGTACTGAGATCTGACATTAACTCTCAGTGTCACTGCTCCCAGACCTTCTGGGCCTTGGCCTTGGCCTGACAGATGCCCTCCTCTTGGACCAGCTCAGCCAGTGATGAGACTGTATGTAAGTGCGGGGCAGCCAGCATATGGCAGACACTATGAGAAGACCTTTCATACTCCCAGGCTCAAGTAAATCTCACAACATCTTAAAAGACAAGGAAACAGCTGCTCAGAGAGGCTGGGCAACTTCTCCAAGGCCATGTAGCTGGAAAGTGGCAAAGCTGGGTCTGTAACACAGGATGGTCTGACTCTGAAATCTGTGATTTTTCATTAAAGCATATTGCTATGTGCTTTAATGAACAGAAAATGCTAAACCCTTGACACGTGTATTTTTAAATGCTGATCTTATAATACATATATGCTGAACCCACATCACAGCAGTGACACCAGATCCTTAACCCACTGAGCCACCAGGGAACTTCATTTTTTTTTTTTTTTTTTTTTTGCCTTATCTAGGGCCGCACCCGCGGCATATGGAGGTTCCCAGGCTAGGGGTCTAACAGGAGCTGTAGCTGCCAGCCTTCGCCACAGCCGGAGCAACGCAGGATCTGAGCCGCGTCTGCGACCTACACCACAGCTCACGGCAACGCCAGATCCTTAACCCACTGAGCAAGGCCAGGGATCGAACCTGCAACCTCATGGTTCTTAGTCGGATTCGTTAACCACTGCGCCACGATGGGGACTCCAACTTCATATATTTTTTAAATGGAGCCTATCAGTACCAAGACCAGGCAACTATAACCACATTACAACAAAGTTACACTAAAAGATAGCTCATTGGTCCAGGATCCCGATGCCTGAGGTTGGTTCCTGCCAGCTTTGACACTGACTCATGACCTCGTGAACCAGCTTCCTGTCCTTGCAATGGCCAGTTAGTTGCTACTGACTCCTCCTCTGTTTCACAGGAACAGTATGAAATTTTACCTTTAAAAAATCTGCAGTGCACCAAGGTCAGCTTCTCAGATTCTGAGCAAGTATTTCAGAAATGTGTGTTGGTACATCTCAGGATCCAATTTTAAGCTGTTCTAGCCCAGCTTTCAGACACACATTTGGTAAAGAGCATAGGACATTCAGAGTGTTCTGAGGTGCTGACTTTACAACTGTAAGGAACTGAGTCTCTCATCTGTGGCAAGGAGAACGATGAAACTTTGGGGCTCCATGACTTGAGAATGACACAGACGGTCCCCAAAGAGAACACAGGAGAGATAAAGAGCTGGAGAGTAAGGCAAGGAAGAAGTTATAGGATTAGGGGCTGTGGTTTTATTTTATTTTTATTTGATGCCTGAAGAGGGAAGGTTTGAAGCCTAACCGTCTTTGTGTGCAAAGGTACTCTGTGTGCTTTGTATTTGGGATTCAAAAAGTACCCCCAATTATATGCTAGATCCCATAAAATGATGAGAAAAGGAAAGAAAATAGAATTTACATGACAGTATGGGAAAAGGTTATCCAGGAAGACCTTTCAGACAGGGCAGATTTTAAAACCTTTCAAGAGGTTACTGTTGGAAGGGAGCCCGCTTTTCCCAGCAGTTATTACAAACGGGCTGAGTCCGTGCCAGTGGGACTTGACCAGGCGCTGTCCCATTTTGTGGCAGGAAGGGGAGGGGGCCGCGGGGCGTGGGGGCGGGGTGGAGACCGGGCGATTTCTGGAGGGTTCTTCCACCCGGTTCCCTCAAGGTCGGCGGCGCAGATTCTGGGGTAGGATGCTGCCACCTAGCGCCTGCTGCGCGCTCCCTCAAAGACATCTCACCGCCCCAACACCAACCTCATTGGGAAGCCCCAGCAACGCGGCCTCTGTCCTCCAGCCAGACACAATCGCCCTAAATAGCAAGGCCATCCAGAAAACAGAATCGACACGAAGTTGTCTGTTGAATTCAAACATCGTTTTGAGAAAACTAGGAGAGGAGTCAGTGCAGCCTCGAGACGCGAGGACGTCGGTTTTCCTTGTACCTCCCAAGTGGACCGCTTGGGGGCGCTACGGGGAACAAGTGCAACACCTGATCCGTGTGCCTTTACCGCGCAGACACGGTCCTGGAGTGGAAGGTGCCCGCAAGGTGGTCGAATCTAACCTTCACGCTGAGTTTCCAGCACGGCCCCGTGGGCGCCTGGATCAGTCTTGCCTGCAGGCACTTCTTGGTGGGCCAGTTGAAAAGGGCATTTAAACTAGTAAAATGGTCCACCGACACAGACACTCTCCAAATCTCTTCTTAACGCCCGACTTTGAGTTCCTTGAAGAAAGGGTTTTCACCACTGCATCCTGCCTGGCACAGTGCCTGGTACTTAGCCCGTATAGGTACTCAGATCGTGTTTTGTTGAATGAATCAATATATTCACTTACAATTTCCCGGGAGGAAGAAAACGAATCCAAACGAACAGTTACTTAGCAGGTTGAGAAAGAAGAAGTGTGCAGCCCCTGACATTTAGAAACCGGCCTGGCCCCGGCGCTGCCATATTATTCTCCCATTGGTCATAAACCGTCTCAGGGAATTCCCACCTCAGGCATGGTTACTAGGAGACTGTGACAAAATGAGACAGGCCAAGGCCACTTCACAATTTTGTCTCAGTGCAGACGAAACCAAGGTCAGTGTGCCACCCACGCAATACCAAACACCCGACCCCCAGCCAGAATGCGTGTCCGCTGCTTCTTTGCAGATTACAGCTCATCCTCCGGCTAGTCTTCCTTGCCTCCAGAAAAGACCCATTGAGATGCCCAATCACAGACCTGCCTGCTTCCTGGCAGCCTCCAGATCAGGGCAACCCCCCTCCTTAGATGCTTCCGCCAAACCCTCCATACGCTTTTCCTAAGCCTCTCATCCTGGGACCCGCCGCAGCTCCTGGTCTGCACTCTCCCTCGCCGCGAACCTGCTTGTTTAGCTCCTGGACTGTTTTGGGGGTGTCTGGCGGAAGGACATTGACCAAGCAAATGCTAAGAAGAAAAAAGAACGCCCCAACTCCAAGTGCGGTGTGGGTCCACCGGGAATCCCAGATCTGTGAGAGCTTAGTTACAGAACACTTCCTGTAATAGGTAAGGATCTTACATATTAAACCCGCTCACATTTCCTGAGGCGTTATCCTGAGCACTTTACAGATGCTGTTTCATCTGTAGGCACTGTTATTATCCCCATTTACTGAGGAGGAGGTGAAGCACAGAGAGGTTAAGAAAGCTCCCCAGGGTCACACAGCTGGCAAGTGGTGGAGCTAGGGTTCAGCTTGGTCATCTGACTCCAGAGCCTAAGTTTCAGATACATAGGACTTTGAAGGTAGAAGGGGGGTAGGCAGGCGTGTGTTCTGGTGGGAGGTGGGGGTAGGAAGGCACAAGCAAAGGCCTGGAGGCAGGAATGAACACCTCTGCCTAACAAGTATCTGTATATATGTTGAATAAAAGTCTCTGCAAGCCCTGCTCCTGTCCCCAGGCACCACCAGCACCGGCCCTGCTCCCCGAAGGTGGGTCCCCAGGGCCGGATGCAGGCATTGGGATCAACACATACTGGTGCTTTAAGGGGCTATCACCTTCTGTCACCTTCGCTTTAATGATAAAAAGTGCTCCATCAGCCTCCAGCCCACACCTTATTCCTCAGCTTCCCTGCAGCCTGGTGGGCTTAGTGGGCTGTGGAGGGAACTCACCCAGTGGATGCCCACCCATCCTTCAGGTCTCCACGTTCAGATGTCACGTCTTCGGGAAGCCTTCTCCGATCCCCTGGTTTAGATTAGATCTCTTTGTCACAGGCTCCAGAGTGGCCTCAACTTCCCCTTTAGTAAAGCCTATCACTCTTGTGACAGTTCAGATGTGTCCTCTGGCTGGACGGCAAGTCCCATGAAGGCGGGGCCGAGGTGGACTCTGTCATTGCCTGCCTCGCCCCGGGAACTCAGAGTCATGAACTCTCAGGGGAAGGGGCCATGTGGCAGGAGAAACCCAGGGAGAACCGGGTCTGCACGTTTCCCCTCCTATCCCAAACTCCTGCCTCTCGTCCTCAGCCGGGTCGGCCCTGTCTAGAGAAACCCAGCCACGTGTGTTTCTTCTAACAGGAGCCTGGTCGGTCCTTCCTAAACTTCACCTTCCGAAAAGTGACCTTCCCCCTCTGGCGAGTTGTCCAAGGTCACACGGAGTCAAACAGCAAACCACCAGAAATAAAACTCAGATCAGTGCTCCCAAGATGGGGCTTGATCTTTTTTCTGAAATGAATAAAGGGGAGAAACTGGGCAGGAACACCGATTCTCTAAGAATGTTAATCAAACGTGGACTTAGAAACCCTGCCTCTTAAAGGTGCTATCCAAGGAGACATTAAAGCGAAATGAGCCTTTCAGGGAATTGTATTTCTTAAAAAGGGACAGGAAAACACAGCAAGTACAATCTGGATTTATGGTTCATATTGCAGAGATGATCTGAATTTAGTTCTGGATTGCATCCCCCCTGAGCTGATTTAAAAAGCGAGGTTAGTGTAAGTCTGAACGGGAATCCGCTCACTGTGTAGCCTCTTGGGAGAGGGGACAGCAAAGCCAAGAAGCCTCAGAGAACACACACGTCTTTGGCACACCCTACGTTCCATTCCCACGAGAAGCCACTTACAAATAAATAAGACCAATGCTATTTTCTTAGATCTGCAGCCTCACGGGGAGAAAGTTCAAATAAAAGCCAAGTTCTCAGCCTACAGCGCTGAGGAATGAAAGCCAGGCAATTAGAGTCGAGAAAAGGCATTACATAATCTTAGAGCGGGAAGCTGAGCTGTCCCAGCCAGGAAGGTATGTCAGGTTTCAGGAATAACCGAGACACCTTCCAGCCTGGGGTGGATGGAGTGCAGTGCAGTGGAGGAAGGGGTGGGGGAAGAGAGAGACCACACCAGCCTCCAGCCTTGAATTGAGGAGGCAGGAGAAGAAAACTCTGTGCAGTAGCAATGGTTAGTGGGTGAACTGTGAGCGTCTTCCCGGGATGCTGAGGACTTGTCTCTCCTGTACCCATCACCCACACCAGCCAGGAAGCCTCCCAATAACGGAGTACCTCATATTTCTTCGGAATGTTCCTTTCTTCCATCAGCAGCACCCAAGCATCTCGATCAAATTATTCACAGGAAAGGAGGTGGGGCGTTCTTTTTCACCAAACCTCTTCCTGCACTGGGTGCTAAGATTTCTGGTTTTTTTTTTTTGTATTTTTGCCTTGTCTAGGGGCCGCACCCGCGGCATATGGAGGTTCCCAGGCTAGGGGTCTAACAGGAGCTGTAGCTGCCGGCCTTCGCCACAGCCACAGCAACGCGGGATCTGAGCCGCGTCTGCAACCTACACCACAGCTCACGGCAACGCCGGATCCTTAACCCACTGGGCAAGGCCAGGGATCGAACCCACAACCTCATGGTTCTTAGTCGGATTCGTTAACCACTGAGCCACGATGGGAACTCCTAAGATTTCTGATCAAAAATCATTTTGAGGAGTTCCCATCGTGGCTCAGTGGAAACGAATCTGACTGGCATCCATGAGGATGCAGGTTCAGTCCCTGGCCTTGCTCAAAGATCCGACATTGCTGTAAGCTGTGGTGTAGGTCACAGACATGGCTTGGATCTGGTGATGCTGTGGCTGTGGTGTGGGCCAGCAGCTACAGCTCTGATTCGATCCCTAGCCTGGGAACCTCCATATGCCGAGGGTGCAGCCCTAAAAAGACAAAAAAAAAAAATCATTTTGACAAGACATTTGTTTGTCTTTGCTATTTTTTTGTTACCTTTCCTTTTTCTCTATATAAGTACAGAGTGTATACTATCATGTAGGAGTGGACTGTTTTAGGCAAAATCCAATGCTTACTGAAAAATAAATAACACACCCTTGCCCAGGGTCACAGGGCAATCTGAGATGGAAGCATGACCAGGATCACTCATTGTAACATTGTTCCTGGCCACCCAGGAGGTGACCTCAAACACCTGGATGGCTTAGGCAGTTTTGTAAAGATGTCACCTTTCTCCATCATCAAAGCTCAGTTGAGTTTCCATCATAATGGGCTTTAATAACAGTCCAGCATTTAAACAGCCTGGGACATGACTTTAGTAAAGGGAGAACTGGACCTGTTTCCACGGGTGGGCTTTAGTTGTTGTGTTTTGCATTTGTCTTAGCTCTATAATTAAGAGATATATATATATATATATATGCCACACCCACAGCATGTGGAAGTTCCCAGGCCAGGGATGGAATCCATGCCATGGCAGTGACTGGAGCCACACCAGTGACGACACCGTATCCTTAACCTACTGAGCCACCAGAGAACTCCCAATTAAGTTATCTTTTGATCCCTTCCTTTTTGCCCAACAGAAGCTTAAAAATTAAGTGCAATGTCTAACTGGCTTTAAAAAGGAACTACTGTGGACATACCGGGAGTAGCTGAGGCTGGCAGGTTCAGGAAGCACACTCTTCAATTCAAGGGACACCTTCCAGAACACTCCCCTGGGCCGGGAGCCACAGCTAGCAAAGGCACCAAGTCTTGGTCTGCTCTGGAACTTTCAGTTGCACGGAGTAATTTCCCCGTGGGTTATCTGAGTAGCTGTTGCTCACAATGATTCAAACTGAGAACAAGAGAGCTCCCCCACCTGCAATTTGGTTACAAGTTGTTGCAACAAATGCCTCCAGAGCCCATTAACTTTGAGCTGAAAATTTAGGCTTAAATAATGCGAGGTGGAGAGGAGACACAGACAGCACAGCCACAAATAGATTCTGTACAGAGACCACCGGAACCTGCTACGGAGAGCTTTAATCACTTCACGGAAAAACACCGGATTCACACGTCAAAAATGGCTCCAAATTCTTGACCATTCTCCCTGGAACAGCCTAGAAATGAAAGTTGTACTAATACAATACCTTCCTGTTAGGTCAGCACAAGATTTCAGAGACTGCTTCTTTAGAGTTCTAAACGCATTTTCTTTTTTAACCCCGAGGCTGCTGTGACCAAAGTGAAGAAAAAAGTCACTGTCGGCTGGAGTTTATTCAACCGAGAATTTTAAAATCATTTATTCACGAATCTGGAACGGTTTCTCTGCACTCCGCCCTGCGTACTACGGGAGACCAGGAAAACATGGCAAACGGTCGTGTCCACACACGGATGATACAATTCTCAACTCAGCCGATGGCTCACAACAAAGAGAACGCTAATCAATTATCTACACGCCCACGATTTATCCAAATCAGCTCTTTCTTATAAAAGGGGGGTTGGAGTACAGTCTCGGACAAGAATCACAGCACAGTTCTTTCTTACAGTGTCTATTGCAGCGCGCTTACCACACACGAGCCAACTAGAGAAGGTCAGAGGTCACACGGAATGCCTTGCAAGTTTCAACCTCGGGCTCTTAGTCTCCTGGAGACAAGATTGGTCTGTGTCTAAAGCTAAAATCCCCCCAAAGCTACAAGTTACCCTGTTCCAGTGATGGGAGAGGCAGTCATGTTAAATAAAAAAAAAAGAAAAAGATATCTAGTCACTTGCGATTGAGCATGATGGAGGATAATATGAGAAAAAGAATGTATATATATGTATGTGTGGCTGGGTCACTTTACTGTACAGTAGAAAATTGACAGAACACTGTAAATCAACTATAATGGAAAAAATAATCATTTTGTAAAAAAGAAAAAAGATAGCTATATTGAAGGGGGCGCTTTTTTAACAACTGGGGGGACGGGGTATGTGAATCACAAAAGTAGAAGAAAGGGATTTTGAAAACCTGAACTCCTAATGTGTGTAGGGTCGTTTTAGTCTAGAGCAGCAGTATGCTGCCCCCCACAGGGCAGCCTGGTGACTCTCCCTCCGTTCTTTCCGTCATGACCTCTGCATGTTTCCAAAACGTGTTCTGTCCGAACACCAACAGCACTTCATCAAAACCGGCTGTTAGCCTGTGCATCAGAACGGGGAAATCTTTGTTGTCACTTGGCTTCAGTGTATTGGGCCTGCCTGCCGTGTCCTATTCACCAGGTGCTTACTGTCGACCACACGACTACGTGAATTCTGGATGCACGGCGGTTTAAGAACCCTTATGCCTAGTCTTGCTCCCTCCTCCTCGTCTGTGTGATTTCTGGATGCCTTCCCAGTCCAGGCGATGGGCACAAACATCCCAGGCCTGGACACTTACTGGGTTTTGCTTGAGAAGTTCAATTACGTCCCCTCCCTTTTTTGCCGAAGTTGGGTAAGGATAAAGGAGAGGGAATTTGGTAGTAGATAGGGTTAGAAAAAGGTTTTCCGGAAAAGATACTAGTATTTTTTTTTTTCCTGGGTAGAATCTTAGAAAAAATCTCCTAACAATCACATGGCCAACTTGTTAAAAAGGCTGGAAAATTTTTTAACAATCATAGGGCCAATTCTGACTCCTGACACTTGAACTCTTGTATATAACATCTCTGCCAAGCTGTTGTCTGGCTGCCGCTAGAGTAGGAGGAAGTAAGCCTTACCGGCAGGAAGCTTTCCAGCATTACTTATTCTCCCTTAAAACAGAACAGCAAAACAGATGGGGCAGCTACGCAGACTTCCACTCTGCATGATTATGACTGGGACCGAGCTTGTCAAGACATTTAGTGGACTTCCAATTGCTGCTCCAAAGAATAAGCCAGATTTGTTCCAAGCAGCCCAGGCTTTCCGCAATGATTCAAAATGGGGAGATATAATTGAGAAGTGTGAATTTTATAAATCATTGCTGAAGAGCTGTGTGTGGGGGAGGTGGGGAGAGAGCAGATTAAAAAATGTCTTAGAAGTAATCATTGTAGGGACCCCTAAGCAAAGGGAGAGTAGATGTCTTAAGTAATAAATGAGAGCTTCATTTTGACGATGCAATGAATTCCTTGTGCAGTTTTGTATAAGACTTCAGGGTGCTGCGGCACAGGCCAGCTCAGCTGTGGGAGGCAGAAGGGAGTGGCCTGCGCTAGTCGGACTCCGGCCCACTGTCTGAAGGCATTGGAAACAGGGCATCCTGGCCTGGTTTTCTCCTTCTGGCTCATTTGGCAGCACTGAAAATAAATTCACCTGTTTCTGATTTCTCTCAAGGTACTCAGGCTGCTTCAAGGTTTTCAATCCCCCTTTCGGAAGGCTAACAAAGCAACATATTGATTGACGGACAGTAATTTCTGAATTCAGTTTACCAAGGCTCACTTCTTCTGAAGGGGCACGTTTATGTCTATATTTTTATTTCTTGAACATATACTTGAATAAGTCTACGTGAACCGAATGCACCGACCCTGAAGACACACGCGTAAACTTTAAATAAAGACTCTGAGCCACTCGGCTGATTCAGTTTGCGGCGCCGTCTTTCACCCGAGGTGTTAAAACAGCAACCGCATCCATCTTCCAGAGACACAAGCGACAAACATGAGTAACAGACAAAAACAAAACAACGAAAAAGCCAACCACAGAGTCAGTTTGTCTTTTCATAGGGAGGCCGCTTTTGCGCCCATCTGCTTCCAAGGTATCAGATAGCTGACACGTAGTGGCTAGGTGACAGGAAAGCAAACCTCCCAGCAAAAAAGACTCAGACTTCCTTGCCCACTGACTTGGATGTGAAATCAGTGAAAGTCTATTAAGTACTCTGGGTAGATCTGGTTGGCATCAAACACCACGAAGATCCTGGGGTTCCAGGTGTCATCCACACAGCTGTCGTATAAATTCACGTAGCTCCCGTCTTTGGAAGGGGGGCGCATGTACTTGGAGTCTCCGTTTATGTAATCTCCAATTAGCACTCGAGCGAGAAACATTGACTTATATGTTCTGAACAGATGCCGCTGTTGCCAGCTGACGCCGTGAATCTGGAACGTGTTGCCATGCTTTATGTCATCTTTGCAGAAGCGGCTGGAGTAAGCTGCATCTCTAGCAAAATAGGTTCCTTAAATGAAAAGCACCCCAAAGAGCCAAGATTACTCCAAGGAAAATAGGAGACATGAGCAAAAACACAATGACGATTAGAGGAAAAGACACACGGAATCGTATACCAAAAGCAAACGTGGAATTTCCTCGCCTGTCGTTTTAAAGAGAAGAATAGAGCCCCCTCTGCTAAGGGCAGTTGTGATGCAGACTGTCATTGGGGTAGTCTGTTAGTGCCAGTCGCCCCCGCAACACTGTCCCCATGCCCACCAACACGCAGCTACCAGACTTGTGTTTGCAAAAAGAGTCTTGTAAAGAAACCCAATATGTAAGAGAGGCACAAGCGCTTTCTGTGATTACAAGTGGAAGGACCTGCACTGTGATTGCTCGGACCTCCCTCCCACTTCTATTTCCTTCTACCACCCCTCCCCTTTTTGGCTTTTTAGGGTCGCACCGTCGGCATATGGAGGTTCCCAGGCTAGGGGTCAAATCAGAGCTACAGCTGCTGGCCTACACCACAGCCACAGCAACGCAGGATCCAAGCCGTGTCTGTGACCTACACCATAGCACACGGCAATGCCGGATCCTTAACCCACTGAGCGAGGCCGGAGACTGAACCTGCAACCTCATGATTCCTAATCAGATTCGTTTCCACTGCGCCACAACAGGAACTCCCCTTCTACCCTTTTCTTACCCTCCCAGCCACCCAGCTAAGCATCCACCAAACACTGGTGAGCACAGTGAACCACGCGTCTGCGGGGATGACTCCAAACCCCAAGAAACCACATTTCTCTGAGAGGGGCTACAAGTTCAATAATATTTCTCGAGGTAAGAGAACCCTATATCCAGGAAAAGATTTCTGCAGCGAGAGTGATGCTGTTGACACCTGAACGTTCCAAAAGAATAAGGTCACTGGTGCATTGCCTAAAGATGAACCCTCAGAGTTCCCTTCATGGCTCAGTGGTTAACAAACTCAACTAGCATCCGTGGGGATGCAGGTTCAATACGTGGCCTTGTTCAGTGGGTTAAGGATCCGGCATTGCTGTGAGCTGTGGCGAAAGGTCGCAGACACGACTTGTATCTGGCGTGGCTGTGGCTGTGGTGTAGGTTTGCAGCTGTTAATTCCGATTCAGCCCCTACCCTGGGAACCTCCATATGCTGTGGGTGCGGCCCTAAAAAAAGCAAGCAAGATGAACCCTCAGTGAAGTTCCCCCTCTCCTGACTGGAAGGCCTACGAGGCCTCCATCAGGGAGGCAGTACTTCCCTTTAAAATTTTTGGAAATGAATTGCAAAGTCTCATATTACCCAAATCCGATGGGATTTATATAATACCCTTCTGATCCTCTTACAGTTAAATAAATGAGATGGCCTTTTCAGTTGCTATTTTTAAAATTAATTTACTTTGAAAAAACACAGCACATCCTGACCCTGAGTGGTAGCCAGTTCTCTTGCTGGAGGGAAGGGACACAATAAGGAACAACTATATGTCCGCCCCGACCTTTCCCCCTCATCTCTCTCCTTACTTTGCTTGGGCAGTGGGCGTAAAGGGGGGAACTTGCACTTTCACAACATTAGAAAAAAGATGAGGATTTCTCCTAGTATCCCTTAATGTGCGTTAGCATTCCTACCTGTTCTTTTCTTAAAAAAAATAAAATAATAAAAATGAAAATAAATTAAAAAATAGACCTGTGTACAACGTACACATCAATTAATTTCTTTCACAGTGCTCTATACATTTGACGTGAAACAGTTTAGGGCATAGGCTTATCCACAGAAATGAAATGTAATGCAAAAATCAGGTCCTCTACACATGAGACCCATTGAATGACTGGAGGGGGGATGCTGCCTAACCTGGGAGAGGTGTACAAAGTCCTCTTCCATCCTGTACATGCAAGGACGTGGCTTTTCTATGGCTCAGAGACTGAGGGTGTGCCAGTCTCTGAGACTACAAACAATAATGACACTACAAACACTAAATAATACACAGATGACAGAGTCTTTAAACATAGATAACTCCTGAGCAGGTACCATGCCTTACTTAATCTTTTTATCCCCAGAGTAGGGGATAAAAAGGTCATGTTGAACTGACCTGAATTTTGAATCTTAGGACTAGAAGGGCTAAGCCTTCCAGTTCAACTTCTTCCCAAGGGACAAACCTCTTCCAACACATAAAAAGATATTCAGTGTAGGACTTCTGGTAACAGGGAACCCGGTACAATAACTCAGGACTCTCGGGGCCCTGAATTGCAATCAATTCTGACTCAGGGAGGAGATTCTCTCCCAGCACTCAGCTGGAACCTGGAATTCTGGGCATTACCTTTTCCAAAGAGAGCACCATGAATGCCATTTATTCTCCAGTCAAAGTTATGAATGCAAATTGCTTCTACAAACTCACTGCTGGTGCCGTGAAACAGCATCTGTTCATTAATCTGAGGCACGCCTCTTTTTTTCTTGAGCTGAGCCTTTTTCCTAAAGACACAATACACAGACACAAAACACACAGCAATATCTCATAAGTGACATTATTAATTTTTCAAGGAGCAAAGCTCAACAGAAAGGGTGAAACAAAAAATAGTTCCTTAACATAAAATCTTATTTGGACAAATGGCTCAAAAAAGAAATCATCTCAAACGCTCCTGGACACTGAAATCATTCATCAAAAATTATTAGTTAACATTGACACTTAAGGTTGAAAACTATACCCAAAACTACAGATATCCCAGACGATGCTCCGTCACCGTAAAGGTGATGGATTGCCTAAACCAGCCAAGCTTGACCAATGCCTAGAAATGACACTACAAACAAAGATACACAGTTCACAGTGTCTTTAAACACTGAGTTTCTTGAGCAGGCACCGTGCCTTAATCTTTTTATCCCCGGAGTAGGACATGTTGTTGAACTGACCTGAATTTTGAATCTTAGGGCTAGAAGGGACGTTAAGTCATCCAGCTCAACTTCTTCCCAAGGGATAAGCCCCTTCCAACAATAAGAAGATATTCAGTGTAGGACTTCTTACCATAGTGAAAAATAAGCAAACTAAAAATAGCCTAAAATTCTTTCATGGAAAAATGAATAATTATTATCTATACATGAAAGTTAAAATAATGAACGAGATCTCATGTAGTAACATAGATAACTCTTGAAAAATGACATTTAAAAGACTGTTGCAGAGACCTATAACTCAAAATAATGATGCGTTTTGTAGAGGTATACATACATAGGTAGCAAAAATACAAAAACAAGGATGGGAGTTTCCGCTGTCGCTCAGTGGTAATGAACCCGACTAGGACCCATGAAGATGTGGGTACAATCCCTGCTCTCACTCAGTGGGTTAAGGATCCAGCGTTGCCGTGAGCTGTGGTGTAGGTTGCAGATGCAGCTTGGATCTGGCGCTGCTGTGGCTGTGGTGTAGGCCGGCAGCAGCAGCTCCGATTTGACCCCTGGCCTGGGAACCTCCAAATGCCTGAGTGCAGCCCTAAAGAGACAAAACATATATGTGAACATGGATAAGAAGGCATCACAGCAACCTTGGGAAGAAAAAAAGAGAACAGGATGGGGATGGGGGAGACGCTTCATCTCTATCTGTAATGCTCTGTATCTAAACAAATACTTCAGATACAAAGATGGAGAAAACGTCACAAATATTAAAATGTTAAATCTGATTGGTAGGTACACGGGTGTCTGTAAACTATGTGCTGCATTTTCATTTTAAAACTATTTCATTAAAAAGATGTTTTACAGGGAGTTCCCTTCATGGCTCAGTGGTTAACGAATCCAACTAGGATCCAAGAGGATGCAGGTTCAATCCCTGGCCTGGCTCAGTGGGCTAAGGATCTGGCGTTGCCGTGAGCTGTGGTGTAGGTTGCAGACGCGGCTCGGATCCCGCGTTGTTGTGGCTGTGGCATAGGCCGGCAGCTACAGCTCTGATTTGACCCCTAGCCTGGGAACCTCCATATGCATGGGTGCGGCCCTAAAAAGCAAAAAAAAAAAAAAAAAAAAAAAAA
>PVHT021183648.1:480964-494003 GCA_004024745.2 Catagonus wagneri
ATATACATGTGTGTATGGCTGGGTCACATTGCTGCACAGCAGAAATCGGCACAACGTGGTAAATCAACTATACTTTAATAATAATAATAAAAAAGATGTTTTCAAGATTAAAAAACACCACTCCCCTAGTATCTCTGTAAACAATGGCTACTAGCACTGTCCTGTGTCAGGTGCTCCCCTCTCTGCAATCTCTTTGCGATGGGCCATGGTTGTTAGAAAGCCATCCACCCAACAGTGCACGAGAGTCTGCCTTCCTGGTACTTCTGCTGTGGTCTGAGTCATTCCCTTCTGAACACAGAAAAATTCCACTACTCTCACACAAAACAGCTCTGTAAATATGCAGAAATAACGAGGTGAACAGACACCACCACAACACTCCTCGTGTGGAGGTTCCAGGCCTTTCTCCATCCTGGAGAGCCTTCAGTGGACAAGAATCTGCGGGATAACTTCCGGTCCGTAAAAGCTGATAGAAAAAGGAACTGAGCCAGCCGCCCTGCACTGGGCATGATGCTGCTCAGGAAGCCTGCGGTCATTCACACTCCCCTGGCCTTCTCAAGCCGGTTCTCTCAGCTTGGCGAGGTTTGTGCAACTGACTTCTAAACCTAATGCAGTAGACTTATTTCAGTTAAGCTTTTATCTTGATTCAGTAATTTTAAAAGTAGAGAACTTATAAAGGACACGCAGCTTGGTGACAATTCCGGGGAAAAGGATCCTTGCCCTTAAATAGTGGGAGAAGTGGAGAGTGATGTGGTCTTTCTCAAGAGATCTCTGGCGGCTTGCATCAAAATTCAAATGTGCGTGCCTTCATCCACTGGAGACGGTCTTTTCAGACCATTAAGCACGATGTTAGGAGGATGTGCATTAAACAAATATTTACTTCAGAAAACGCCAGCGTGTTTTCACCTAGAACAAATCATGGCACCTTTCTTTTTAGCTCTTTATGTGCTTTCTGCCTGGGTTTTTTTACAATGCACATTTGCGGCTTTTCTAAGAAAACAGATCTTTGCTGAAAAAAAGATAGTATTTGTTTTGACTCTCTGTTTCAATCGGCCAAGGTCTTTCTGCCTCCTGATTAATTCACATTCCAAGTAAGCTTCCCCTTCTAGTTTTGAATCTTCCTCAAGTGTGATAAGCAAGGCTTCTGCATCTTCCCCCAAAGTCCTGATACAAACGTGGAAGGGCTCAAGAAGAAAGCACGCATGCCACTTAAGCTACCCTTTGGCAAGCCTTCCGCCCAGATGTTACTTTTTGCTTTTGTTCTATCACCCGGCACCCCTCTCTCCATCTCACGTCCATCCTCAGGACCTTTCTCACTCACTCATAGAAATCAAGTCACCCTGTCCCAGGGGCTCGTCCATCTACCGCTACAGCAAGCCTCTTAGTTCACCGAGCACGAGTGGATTCATTCCGTTTTTTTCTAAGTAGACATCTGTTTAATACATGTCCTCAAATGTCAAACTTCACGGTCTGTAATGACTGAAAACCATCCTAAAATCAGGATATTCACTCATTGCTACTTGTCAGGCCCAGATTCGAATAGACTCTGGTTTGAGAATTCACTGGAGTCTCTTTGCTGGTTAAAGGGCCGGGATTGTGGGCACCGGAACTGCTCAGCCAGTGGAGAGGATGGAGTGTCCACACCAGCTGGAGGAGACTGGGAAGGTGTGGTCACAGCTCTGCGCCCCGCAGCGTGGGCACGGTTTACACTAGGGCCCAGTGCTAGGGCCCTCAGGGCACGTGGAGATGCACACACCACAACCTTGCTCCAGAAAGGCCAACGCTGAGTTCCGGGGCCTCTGGTGCTTCAGGTACCTTGAGGGAAAGTCACAGGATGGAAACTAAGTTCCCTCACTAGCCTGCCCACCTGTGCCCAAGTCCACGTTCATTGCTGAACTTACAATAATACCCTTGCACCACTTCCCTTAGAACAGACTTCATCCTCCTCTTTCCCAGCTCCCTTACCCACCCCCTCATGCACGTTAAAGCAAGTTCCAAGCGGTATCATTCTGTACCCGTAACGTCTCACAAGGGTTCTCCACTCACGCTAGAACAGCGCTTGGTTCAGACCGTCCAATATGTCACACTTGTAGTGACTGAAACAACTCCCTGAGTTGGACGCCCTGCTTCTGTGATGCTTTTGAACCAGTTTCTCAAGCCCGGCAGCGCTGACTGTGGGGCTGGCTCATCCTCTGTGTGCAAGGCTGTCGTGTGCTGCAGGGTGTCTGGCTTCCAGTCCCACAAACCCAAGATATCGTGGTACCTCCCCAGTCCACTCCACAGCAACCTAAAATGACTCCAGTCACTGCCACAGAGGCCCTGGGCGGCAAGCCACCCTGCCTGAGAACCGGTCCTTTAAACCCCTTCTCCACCGTACAGCCTGATAAATTATTTTTCTAAAATGCAGATCAGCTCCATCACGCTCCAGCTTAAAGTCTTGAAGCAGCTTTCTGTCCCAGGGACAAAGTCCAAAGCCCTTGGTTTGCTTCCGAGGCCCTGCATGGCCCAGCCTGTGCCAACTCTTGGACCCCGACCATGGGTCAGTCCAACTCCAGTGCAGCTCACGGACGTCATCACACAACCAGCCACGGGGCCTCCCACAAACTCCTGCATGCGCCACCTCTCAGGCACTTTTCTAGCATCTTCTCAGGCCACCCATCCCATCTTCTGTTTTTTTTGTTGTTTTCTTTTTCTTTTGTTTTGTCTTTTTGCCTTTTCTAGGGCCGCATATGGAGGTTTGCAGGCTAGGGGTCTAATCAGAGCTGTAGCCGCCGGCCTACACCACAGCCACAGCAACGCGGGATCCAAGCCACGTCTGTGACCTACACCTCAGCTCACAGCAATGCTGGGTCCTTAACCCACTGGGCAAGGCCAGGGATCGAACCCACAACCTCATGGTTCTTAGATTCGTTAACCACTGAACCACGACGGGAACTCCCCCATCTTCTGTCTTATTTGAAATTCTCTCAATGGTGTACATCCCCTGTGTCATCCAACTCGGGCCCACCCCCTTCTCCTGCATGCAGCTCAGAGGCCCCCAATTTTAGGAGGTACTCAGTGACACTCCCTGCACCACAACACACACCTACTTCTGTCAGCAGGGGGAAGAGAGACCCTCACTCTGTGCCCACTCTGCACTCAGTGATGTAATGCCCGGCTCCTTGTCCATCTGGTCCTGTGCGCTCTCAGGTCCCTGATGCCTAGAACAGTGCCCTCGCAGAGCTGTTGCTGGAACACGCTGCTGGGAGAAGGGAGGAGGGGAGGAAGGCCTACGCCACGTGCCAAGCGACGCTGGGGACTCACGTGGGCTTCCCGCCCTGCACAGCGAGTCCCAGGCTGCGTGACAACGATGTGGACCAGGTTACTTTTGTCCTGCAGGCAGATTTCAGAATGACAGGCTCTCTTTCAAATAAGACTCGGTGTTTTCTACTGTCACAGCAGGTGGCAGGTTGGCTTCCCATCACAGATTTCTATCGGCCAACATTCCATAGCATCAGGGATGGCAGCCACAGGAAAACCGTTTCCAGTGAGGTTCTCAGTGTATCATGCCACCCTGAGACGCTGAGTCCTGGGGACTTGCTGGAACATTTCTACACAAGACCTAACCAGGGTCTCCAGTTGTGAGGAGGACTGATAGGAACTCCACTTCAGGGCCCTTACTAAGAGAAGGGAATTAAGTTTTCATCAGAACATTTTAGAAGAACTTACTTTATTCACTGAGAGAATAAAATCAAAGAGGGCTTCCAGCTTCCTCTACGAAAGAATCATCTAGACAAGAACGGAATAAAACCTAAACTGGGAGTTCCCGTTGTGGCTCAGTGGTAACAAACCCGACGACTAGTATCCATGAGGACATGGGTTTGATCCCTGGGCTCGCTCAGTGGGTTAGAATCCAGCGTTGCCTGGACCTGTGGTGTAGGTTACAGATGCAACTTGGATCCTGTGTTGCTGTGGCTGTGGTGTAGGCCGGCAGCTGTAGCTCCGATTTGACCCCTAGCCTGGGAACTTCCTTATGCCACAGGTGCAGCATCACCCCCCAAAACAAAAACAAAAACAAAAACAGCACAATAGGTTAATTTGAACTATATCTGTAAGTTTCTTGAACGGGCTTTATTTTTTGGTTACCTGCACACTGAGCAATCCAATGGCTCATTTCCAGCTTAAATTAAGTAATGAATAGAGACTTTTCTTTCTTTCTTTCTTTTCTGTTTATGGCTGCTCCTGTGGCATAAGGAAGTTCCCAGGCTAGGGGGTTAAATTGGAGCTGCATCTGCCAGCCTACGCCACAGCCATGGCAACACCAGATCCTTAACTCACTGAGTGAGGCCAGAGATCGAACCTGCATCCTCATAGACACTACGTTAGGTTCTTAAACCGCTAAGCCACGACAGGAACTCCATGAATGGAGATTTTAAATCTACAATACAAATTCTGGGCCAAGCAGGAAATTTGATGGTATGTTTTACAGTGTCCTTCACAACTAAAAAAAAAGCAAATGACTTACAGGCGAGCGAGTCTAGTCAACAAAGTCATATCAACGAAACTAAACAGCTTCCCAGATTCCCTTGTAACGCTGACTCAGCTACTGGCTGCCTGAAAGCAGTGAGGAAGAGACTGTGTTGTAAGCGATTCTTGGTGTTGACTTACAGGTGCCCGAGGATGATGAAGGAGAGGGCAGAGAAACCAAGTCAAACAGCAGCAAGAGAAAAGCATGGTGCGTGTCTACACAGCTCCCGCGGCGCCACTGACAATGAATACAATTAGACATTTGTGCTTCGCTGTCTCTGAGACCGTAACAGTCCCAGAGGCCAAGGAGAGGGTTCAGAGTAGAAACTGTCTCACCTGCAAAAGAACTCCCACAAGTCTAGGTTTTGAATTCTCTGAATTCTTTTAATTCTGTTGCGATCCATTGTTTTCCCAAAGAGACTAGCAACTTCATTATATTCGTGTGTTTGATTGTGCAAAGTGATAAGCTGGAAAAAGAAGTTTGCACAGTTTTATTGTGGTCCTTTCCAATATCTTTCACCTGTAGTGGGTCAGTGCTGTTCTCACCTGGTAAGGCACCTCAGTATTCACGTTTTCCCAGTGAGGGGGCAGGGGGATGGCCTCGTTTTCACAGATGTAACTACAAATCGAAAAGACAAAACAAAATATTAGAAGCTTATTATGATTACTGTCAATGATTTAGACGTTTTCTCCCAAGCTGAATTTTCACACAAAGGTGTTGCGACAAATGCAATTAAGTGTAGCCCTTGATTTATTTATTTTACAATATTTATCGAATACCAACTCGTGTGCAACTTTTTAGGTGCTGAATTGAGAAATCTGATGGAAAACATCTAGTCCAATATAACTTTAAGATTTCAAAAAGAGTTGTTTAATTCGGTCTCGTTTTTCTGAATTTGCCAGAATTTCTTTTAAACGTAGAAAGGTTTTAGGTAAAGGAAAGGAAGCTCCAAGATGAAAATCAAATTTTTCATTTAGGAAAATAAAAAAAAAACCACCCAAACCTCTCTTGATTTAAAAAAAAGACACCAGTTCATACTGCTCATTACATAATGTCCTCAGCCATACATTCAACATCCTTCAAGACAAATTCAAACCTAAACTTTTCTCTCTTCATTGCCTGCTATCCTCCTGCACAGGCCACATCATCATGACCTCACTTAGCACAGTAGCCAGTAAAGCTCTGAAAACTCTACCACGTTTAAGCCACTGGATGTGAACACAGAAAAAGACAATGACCTTGGGAGCTTGACAGCAAAAGGTATAACTTACGTATGAAACCTTTCTGGTAACTGCAGGCTGTGGAAGAAATTCACAAATTTCAAGCCTATCTTGTGCTTATTTTTAACTCATTTTAACTTTGAAAAGGCCCTCTGGTGGTCTGGCGTTGTCCCTGCAGGGGCTCAGATCGCTGCTATGGTGCAGGTTCAGTCCCTAGCCTGGGAACTTCCAAGTGCCATGTGTATGGCCAAAAAACAAACAAAAAACCATACAATCATGTGATTTTAAAATAAATGGGCATAAAAAAAGTGAACAGTGACAGTCTCCCTCCCACTCCTGTCCTTGCTCTAATTCTCTTGCCTCAATTCCAACAACCATCATTTTTAGACTCCTGGGTATTCTTCCAGAACTGCTTTAGGTTAATGCAAGCCAGGTTTTCCCCACATACAAATGGTAGCATAACCCCATCTTTAGCAGCAGCATCTTTGTTTTCGTTGACTATGTTCTTCAAGATCCCTCCCCATCAGTAGGTAGAGACCATTCCAGCACAGAGCCTGGCGTTCAACAGACACTCAGTAAAGACTGGTGGATTCATTCTGCTTCCCAGGTGCACGGGGTCCCGCTGCATGGACGCACCCCTGCTGATTACAGGCCCCCTAATGACGACATTTAGCTTTTTCATCTCTTTGCTTCCTTTAAGGATGCTGCAAAGATCGAGCCTGTCCATTGTGTGTCCAACTTGTCAACTTTTAGGTAACATCTTGGAAATGGCATTTCTAAGCCAAAGAATATATTTATTCGCGATTTTGACAGAAACTGCACAGATGCCCTCCTTGAAGGCTACACTCACTGACATTCCCACCAGAAATGTAGCAAATGCCTATTTTCTAACAACCTCTCCAAAGAAGTGTGTTATCAAACTCTGGAATTTTTGTTAATCTGATAGTAAGAAATAATCTGATATAATTTGTATTTCTATTATTATGAGTGAGATTGCATGAACTGTTCAAATTCTTTACTCATCCTTCTAAGGGGCTGTTGGTCTTTTACTTAGATTCCTAAAAGCACTTCACATACTAGAGAGACGAGCCCCTTGACTGTGATACCAAGTAACAACAGTTTTCCCAGGGTGTTTTTTGGTTTTTTGTTTTACTTTGCCTGAAGTATCTTTTAGCTATGATAAGGGTTGTTTGTTTATTTGTTTAAATTTTCATAGCCTTAGTTAATTGCAAATTCCTTGCCAACAGGAAATGCACTGTTCACTTCGCAGTCACAAGGGCTCAGCCTATTCCTACAGTACATCAAGAAGCATCTCTAGGAGTTCCCTTTGTGGCTCAGTGGTCAATAAACTCGACTAGGATCCATGAGGATGTGGGTTCGATCCCTGCCCTGCTCAGTGGGTTAAGGATCTGGTGTTGCCATGAGCTGTGGAGTAGGTCTCAGCTCTGACTTGGATCCCACATTGCTGTGGCTGTGGCTGTGGCCGGCAGCCGTAGCTCCGATTGGACCCCTAGCCTGGGAATTTCCATATGCTGCAGGTGCGGCCCTAAAAAGCAAAAAAAAAAAAAAAAAAAAAGGGCAGCATCTTTAATCACCTTCGTCACTCTTCTATACCCAACCTAACTGTTCTTCCTCTTTGATTATCTTGTTTGCTGTCCTCCGCTCTGGTTCATTCTCTCCCTCTCCTGTCTCTGTTCTATGACTTGGGCGGTCTGTGAGAGAACAAAATGCTTGACCTCACCATGCATTTCTCCTTGCAAAGGATCCCAGATATAATGACATACAATTACAATAACACTTTCTATTCTAAGTATTCTAAGGTCTCATTTTCTCCCAGACTTTACACTCTTTGAAGGTAAGTAATTCCTTTATTAAATCCCTTTTACTTAAAGATGGGGATATGGGGTAGCGGGTAAGAAAATAAGACTCTCCCTTCCTCGCACATTAGATAAGTGCTTGAATTAATTTTTTTTTTTTTTTTTTGTCTTTTCAGGGCCGCACCCAGGGCATAGGGAGGTTCCCAGGCTAGGGGTCTAATTGGAGCTGTAGTCTCCGGCCGATGCCACAGCCACAGCAAGGCCAGATCCAAGCTGCGTCTACAACCTACATCACAGCTCATGGCAACGCCAGCCAGATCATTAACCCACTGAGCGATGCTAGGGATTGAACCTGCAACCTCATGGTTCCTAGTTGGATTCCTTAACCATTGAGCCACAATGGGAACTCCTGAATTAACTTTTAAATCATGATCCTAAAATATGAGCCAGAAGTCTCAAGAAACAAACTGATTAAAAACTCTAAACATTGCTTTCTTTACTCTGAACCTTTCAAAATATCTCCTTGGAAACAGAAATGGGCATCTCCCACAATTCACATTAGCATTTTTTTTTCTATTTCATTTTAAATTCTTTGAACATCAGAAATTCAATACTTGATTGAGGAATTGTTTTGGAAAATAGGAGACACCGTCTAAGGTTTTTCCCTTCAATTCCATTCATATGAATAACAAATATTTAATCTCTTCTGGCATTTGTCCCATCCATTCCTGTCCTCCTAGGTCCCGTTAGTCACTACAAATTCAAAATTACTAGTCACCCAATGGGGTTCAGTGCTGGAGAACACAAGAAGGTATGACCTAGGATTTATAACCCAAATAACTGGATGATTCTTTGTGAGTCTTTCCACGCTCATTCAAACTCACCTCCGTAGGTTATTTTAAGGATTTATAGCAGAGACCATAAGGCATTTTGTAGCTACCATGCAAACTGTTCTAAAGAATTGAAAGATACAAACATATAAGGGGAAATGAAAAGGGGAACAGGAAAAGAACGGGAAAGGAAATATCAGCAGAAAATGCTAATACTGCTCTTTCATCAACTTATGTGAAATTCAGTAAAGATCACTGTTAAAATCATTAAATAACCTACCAAAACATTTTCAGTCTATTTGTTCCACTGTCAAATAGTAAGAAAGAGGAGAGAGAGAAAAAGCCCATTCTTTCCACCCCTGTTCTCTCCATGATACCTGAAAGCACTGATAGAAAAGGGGGCTCTTTTTATTAATCGCTGCTTTCCAGTGGTGAGATTCATTTGCTTCATTTCTGCGCACAAAGACAAAGATATTAGATAAGTCAGAGCAACACACTGTGCTATAAACTGTCACCAAGATTTGTAGCCACACTACATGCGGATCGAGAATCATGGCGCTTTGGGAGTTGCTGACAAGCACAGTAAATTGGGGGTGCTTTACCAAACATCTGCTTATCATGTCACAAAAAGCAGCTCCATTGCTTGATCTAAGCTCACACCTGAGGAAGCTGAGCTCACACACTGCTCCGTCTGTAGGGTCTACTCTTTCTGTATCATACTTGGGTTAAACTGACATGAAAATAAGAGAGCCCTCAACTGAGGAAAGTTAAGAGTACTAGAAAGAGAAAGAAATTACAATACTGAATCTTCTGGTTGGTTTCCTAAATGAAAAATGTACTTGGATTTCTCCAAAAATGTTGGAAATGATTTTTTTAAAGATACATTACCATTACAAAACTTGCACAACTCAGAGTTTCAAAAATGTGTACATTCCTTGTCTTCTCTTTAAATTGCACACCTAAGCCAAAAAAATAGATGTTCTAGCTAGACTCAACATAGACTTCTGTGAGTGATTCTGGTGATAAAAGACTAGTGATCTAACTCAAGCATCATTTTCTTTTTTCACCTCTTCCTTCACTGTGGCAGTGTTTGCTAGGCCCATCCCTTCAAACCCACAGAGTTAGGTGCTAAGTCTTAATGTGGGCATCTAGTCAGTTCACCTTGTCTAACTGGCATCACTCCACTCCAAAATAAAGCACAAAGGCTGTGTCAAGTGTTCAACCTGTTCTGTGTTCTCCTAGACTCTGCACACCCTGGCACGCCCACCAGACAGGGCCCAAGGCAGGTCACCCCAGCAAATGGTGTGAGGCTTGTGGTGCATTTTTCTTGACCTCCTCATTTTGAGTTTACTTTTCACCATTTTTATAAAGAGAAACTGTGTTGGCTTGTGGCAGAATGGCTGGGACTAACTTTACAAATATTACCTGGGCAATGCTAATACCTGTACCTTTGAAACAGTATCATCCTATAGGAGGTTGGCAGCTTGTGTTATTATATGCGATTCCTATTCTCTGATAAGGTTGTTGTTTTGTTGTTTTTAATAAACTGCACAGACAGAAAGCTTCCCAAAATACAGTTTAGGAGAAAATATTCTTTCAGAAACATGTGGCTTACTGGACCACCTAGCAAATGCTCTGACAAACTCCATCCTCTGCCTGAAGCTGGATGTGTCTGCATATCATTATGTCTCAGTATTGCTTCAAAATTGGAGTGTGTACACAAGACTAAACTGTCTGCCAACAGCTTCCGTCTAGACTGAGGCAGAAAGACAAATGTCAGGGCCCCTTACAGGCAACCTGCTTGCCTAAAGTCATAAAAAAAAAAAAATGTGATAGTTAGTCAGGAGGAAGAGTCTCATAGTTTTAACTCTCAATTAAGAACACCACCACCAGGAGTTCCTGTCAGGGCACAGCAGAAACAAATCCGACTAGGAACCATGAGGTTGCGGGTTCGATCCCTGGCCTCATTCAGTGGGTTAAGGATCCACTGTTGCCGTGAGCTGTGGTGTAGGTCGCAGACGAGGCTCGGATCCGCATTGCTGTGGCTGTGACGTAGCGTAGGCTGGCAGCTGTAGCTCCAATTAGACTCCTAGCCTGGGAACCTCCAAATGCAGAGGGTGCGGCCCTAAAAAAGAAAACATCACCATCAGCCCTGAGGGCAAAATCATCATGAGAGGTTTGACTGCGTCAGCGTCTGCTGGACAAATCCCTACCCCATCTCTGGACCTTGGCTCAACCAAGGGAAGTTCCTAGGGTTTCCCACACTTGCTCCCCACCACATTCCACTGACCCTGTCATAGAGGCTCAATCATGTCACTGGGAAGGACAGCTTGAAACTGAAGGGGTTGAATTTAACAGGTTTTTCATGGGATCCCTAAAAACATGCCCATGGATCAGGAATGAAATCCAAAGTGGCGCTGATTCCCAGATTAGCTGGTTAACCTGTGAAAGAGCCAAAGAAATCTGAAAATGGCAAAATGCAATGTCCATTGCAGAGTAGTTTTCTGGGAAAGACACCAGAGGGGTCATTCAGCTGAACTCTGGTCTTAAAACTAAATGAGCTACGCATGATTTTGTTACTTAACCTCTCTGATTGATTCTTTAAGTAAAAAAGACTCCTACCTATTTCAGTAGACTGAAAGGGGAGTTCCCACTGTGGCCCAGCAGGTTAAGGACCTGACTTTGTCTCTGTGAGGATGCGAGTTCGATCCCAGGCCTTGCTCGGTGGGTTAAGGATCCAGCACTGACGCAGCTGCAGAGTAGGTTGAAGATGCAGCTTGGATTCGTGTTGCTGTAGCGTAGGCCTGCAGCTACAGCTGAGTCGACCCCTAGCCAAGAATTTCCACATGACACAGGTGCAACCCGAGAAAGAAAAAATAAAAGACTGAAAGGATGATGAATAAAACAAGAGTTTAAAGTTGTTTTGCACTTCTTTGAAGAGAAGCATTACATGAACTCAAAATATGTCATCATCTCCATATTCGTTAGTATCTATAAACATATAACTACACCTTTATAAAAGGCAAAGATGCTAAATATTTTAAATTTCGAATTTTTGTGGAGGCATTTTTATATATTACAAAAGGAATTTACTTGGCTGTTTACAAATATATCAACTATTCCTGAGCTTCAGAACTGTAGACTTTACCATATCAATATACTAAGAACACACAACTATTAGGGAAAAAAACATACCTGCAAAGTCTATCTTGTAGCTGAATTTGGAAGTAGTAAAAGAAATGGAGCCACAAGGGTTTGTTTTGAAGCTTTTTTCGATATCTTCACTGCTAACTGAACACTGAATGTTGGTATCCGGCTTTAAGACAAACCAGAAAGTTTCATTTACCAGCTGTTCACATGAAAGGCTTGGCCACAGAGGCGGGACTGTGGGCACACAGAGGGGGTACAGAGGGACAGACGAAACTTACTAATCACCTGCTTTAGCTCCCAACACATGGGGGGAACCACAGCTAAGAGAGCCTGTTGAAAACGGCCTAAGGATAAGGGAGCCTGATGAAAACAGCTTAAGGATTTCAAGCAAAGAAACCAGAAACAACTGGTTATAAGGCCTTTTCCAAATTATTACTTTTCCAAATTATTGCCAAAATTGCACTTCCTGAGTGGCTCAAACGAAATCTTCAAGTAGCCCTGTGAGTACAAAAAAGACCACAAGCTTTTGAGGATGGGGTCACATCTCTGCTGAACCAGTAACTAGCTGTGTGACTCCGGACAGGTTACATTAGCTTTTTTGAGTTTCACTGTCTTTTACGGGAAGACAGAGTGTCAACACCTGCCTTCGGGTTGCGGTGAGGACAGAGAAAACATCGCTGCAAGCCCTGACCGAACCCTGGAGCACAGACGCGTGGCGTGTGGGCTGGTCCTTCCCTCTCTGTCCACCGCATCGGCCCTGGGCGCCGAAACCATGCACCCCGCAGCCACGCTCGCCCTCTGCAGTAAACACACACCACTTCTCCTAAACAGATATTGTGAAAAACTGGGGAAAGGAAAAGGACCAGGAGAATTTCTAATTGTTCTTTTCGTGACGCTACTTGTTTTTCTCAAGGTTTGATTTCTTTCAGGCGCAGCCTATACTCATCTTTGACGTCAGCGAGATGATGCTGCGTGAGTCCGGGTCCCACGCTCCCTCCGAGGGGAGGACGTACCTGATACATGTGCCACTTCCCGCATTCCGCCAGGTAGAACCAGCCCCACTGCGTGTCTGACGTGTCCATCTCGTCCATCTCGCCGTCCGTCGTTTTGTTTAAGAATTCTTCTTCTTTGTGAAACATCTCCTGAAATGCCAGAGAGGGGGAGAGGAAGAAGTTTTCTTAATAATCAGCGTATTTACACATCCTTTTTCTTCTCATCAAGAACCGTATGCCAAGCGCCCTTCCCACAGTGGCAGGGACAAAGAGCACGCTAGTTCCCATCCTGGCTCTGAAGAGAAACATTCAAAAATATTGCCTATCGGGAGTTCCCGTCGTGGCGCAGTGGTTAACGAATCCGACTAGGAACCATGAGGTTGCGGGTTCGATCCCTGCCCTTGCTCAGTGGGTTAACGATCCGGCGTTGCCGTGAGCTGTGGTGTAGGTTGCAGACGCGGCTCGGATCCCGCGTTGCTGTGGCTGCGGCGCAGGCCAGTGGCCACAGCTCCGATTAGACCCCTAG
>PVHT021183648.1:494103-578506 GCA_004024745.2 Catagonus wagneri
TAAACTATCCAGGATCTGATTTTTAAATCTGGTCTTTATTTTTTTAAATGTTGGATATCAGCACTTAACAAGACAAATAATAATACACTTAGGTAGGATATATTAGTGCCCATTCAGTTCTTAATTTCAGTATCTATGAGCATTCCAGATTCTCACTAGAGTGCTGAGAAATTTGTCTTATCAGATGTTCATGTATTTGGTCAATAGGATTGATGCTATCACAGCTAGTTAAGACCAAAACAAACATCTGACATCTGATTGAGGGATTACACAATTTTTTTCTTTTTGTTTTTCTTTTTCGGCTGCACCTTTGGCATATAGATGTTGCCAGGCCAGAGATCAAATCTGAGCCACAGCTGCGACCTATGCCAGATCCTTAACCCATTGTGCCAGGCTGAGAATCAAACCTACACTGCCTCAGAGACAACACTGCGTTCTTAACCCACTGTGGCACGGTAGGAACTCCTGTATGATTTTTTTTTTTTTGTCTTTTTAGAGCTGTACCCACAGCATATGGAGGTTCCCAGGCTAGGGGTCAAATTGGAGCTGTAGCTGCCGGCCTACACCACAGCCAGAGCAATGCAGGATCTGAGCCACGTCTGTGACCTTCACCACAGTTCAGGGCAACGCTGGATCCTTAACCCACTGAGTGAGGCCAGGGATTGAACTGGGGTCCTCATGGATGCTAGTCGCATTCGTTTCTGCTGAGCCACGAAGGGAACTTCCTGATTTTTGTTTTAAATGTACATTATTTCATTTAGTGGCATGGAAAGATGTTTATAATACATAGTGTTGAGTGCAAAGAAGGTTACAATACATTAAAACAGTATGATCCAATTTTAATAAAAAATACATATTTATTCATGTATGAATATGTGTCTGTGTATGTATATGTGTGTGTGTATATCTATACATACACACAGAAAAGGTCTGAATGGCTACAGAAACATTTATAGTTTTTTTTTTCTGAATGTTAAGATAACAATAGCAACTCTTACAGCTCTTACTATGTGCCAAGTGCTCTCCTCAGGTCCTGTACAGATAATCGGTTATCTAGGCCTCACAACAACGCTGTAAGATAGGTTCTGCTAATATTCCAGATTTATAAATGAAGAAACTGGGACACAGAGAGGTCACACAATGGGCAAGCCAGGATTCAAACCCGGGCAGTCTGGATCCAGGGTCTGTGCACTTGAGCACCTTGGAATACTGCCTTATACCTCCTTAACAACAGCTTTATAATCTTGTCTGTGTCGATTTATGCTATTTTTGAAAAGTTTTAAACATTCTTGGGTGGAGGCTGTGAAGAGGAGGTCACCAGAAAAGGGGCAAAGGGGTTAGTCAAGGAATATGAAATTTTATCTGGAATTTAGCTTTTTCTCCTCATTCTTTAAGGGTTTTTAAATTATTTATATAAATTTGCATATGTACTATATTATAATATTCTCCTTGCAAAACGGACTCATCTTATATTCGTCCCTACTTAGAGAGGGCAGCACAACAGGCAGGGACCACTGCCCTGAACACCCCCACAGCAATTCATATTTTATAAAATCCTTGTCAATTTACACTAATTCCCCCCCCAACCCAAGGCACAGAAGTCATTATTTTCCAGTTAACGTTGGGGAAAACAACTAAAGGAGACAAAGTACGATCATCTTGTCTAGAATCATGAAACTAGCAGTTCAAAGAAGACTTAAGAAGCACCCGAGGCCCCTGGAGTGTCAGCTCTTCCTAAGCTGCCAGCCCCCTGCCCCCTTTTCACATGAGGAGAGTTGTTCCTTCTGTCCTCTGCAGCCAAAGCTGAAATGTGACTGCTCTGCTTCACCGATGCTATGACTTTCTTTCCAAAGACTCAGTTCGTAAGACTCTTACAGTTTCTACAAGTCTGTCCTCTAAAGGAATGGCTATTCTGTGTAATTAAACTCCAAGAGTTAAGTCAAGCTTACCTGAATAACTTTAAAATACTGTAACCACAGTAGTAATGGATCGAGGTTAGGATACATTTATAGACGAGAAAAGGAGCATGTGCAAATTGTTCATCAGGGAGGAGGCAGTGAATAAATGTTAGCAGGATGAATTAGATCTGCCACAACGCCACATTCTGCCTTGATTTTCCAGTTTTTAACTGGCAGACAATGATACTTTCTGCACATCAGGCTGTGGGGAAAGAAAAAAAAAAGCAAGTATAAAGTGGAAAAGCATTTTGTAAATCTTCAGGTGCCATTGATCTACTGGTGGAACTGTCTACTATGCCAGCTGTTCCAAAAGGAGTATTTACGGAGTCTGGGAGCAATTAATCTGGATCATCAAATTGAAAGGCCGGGGGGGGTAATTAGTTTAAAGTCAAAATCCTGGTCTATGGGAGAAAAATAATGCCAACTTCCAGGTTGATTAAAACTTTTCTGATATGTTTATTTTAAATAAACAAAATATATTTTGTTAGTATAACATCTTGAGGAAATAATCGGTAATGAAAACTTCCTTGCCTCTTATAGGAAAAAGGTCCAAAACTGGATATCAAAAGCTTAAAAACAGGGTGGAACTGGAGCTGTCTTGCAGTGCAGCAAGTTAAGGACCTGGCATTGTCACTGGAATGCCTTGGGTTGCTGCTGTGGCATGGGTTTGATCCCTGGCCTAGGAATTAACACATGGCGTGAGCATAACCAAAAAAAAAAAAAAAAAACACCCCAAAACAAAACAGGGTGGAACTTGTGGAATGACAGAGTAAGGAGTCCAGTGGACCCTCCCCAGCAAAACTGCATTTTAACTGGTTAACAGTATTTAAAACAACAGCAACAACATTTAAGTTCTCTGGAAACTATTTGAAGTGCATACAGCAAATGGAGAAATATTCAAGAAAATCTACTGGATCTCAGAACAGACGAGAGTCTGGCATTTGAGCCAAGATCTGTTCCATCACCCTGATTCTGCTCGCTCCGGGCTGCAGAAGCTCTCCCCGGGTGTGTGCAGACAAGACAGGGGCTCCAGCTCCCAGTGGGGTCTGTTTCACCCTGGAAGGGGCAGGCTGCCCAGAGGGACAGGTCTATTGTGGGCAGGCAACACAGAGGCTCAATCTTCTTTCCTCAACCCCATCCCCACTCATTTGGTGGAAGCTCCAGTCCAGGCCCAGCTGGCTATTAATACTGGGCCCTAATGGATTCCACCCAGGGAGAGAAGGGCTCCCAAGGTAGAGGTTTCATGGCAGGAGGAGTAAGTGAAGAAGACCAGGGGCTGATACTGCCTCCCCCACCCAGCGCCCACGCAGCATGGGGTGTCCCCCTGGGAAGAGTGGGCTCCCACCTCCAGCTCCAGGGGCAGAGACAAGGGGTCCTACTGCAGGGAAAGGGCTCACCATCAGGACAAAAAGATCCACATCTCTGCCTGAGGGGGCTGAGCCTATGTGGGACGGAGAGGAGAGAACCTCACACCCAAGAGCATCACTGAAAAAAGTGGAAATCTTTGATAAAAAGCAATTCAGGAGAGGCCTGAAGCAGAAATTTCATACAGAGAACCAGGGCCAGCCAAGAAGTGCCTCCTGGGATTACAGCCAACCATGAGAGTCAAGAAGGCTGTGCATAGTGGTCAGAGCAGGTCACGGCGTGGACACGACAACATTGCCAGGGCTGCACACAGACCCATCCACCCAGGGTGGAAGTCTGACTAGCTCAAGGAGCTTAATTATAACCTGACCAAGCACTGCCTGAACAACTGTACTTTCTCCACTGGGTCTTTCATTTAAAAAATGAGTTGTCTATATGTTCACGGGCCTATTTCTGGACCCTCTAGTCTGTCCTAATACTCAGTTTCTCGATTTTTGAATGCTACACTGTTTTGAGTACTGAGGTTTCATACTGACTCTTGAAGTCTGGTAGTGTTAGCAATCCAAGATGTCCTTCTTTTTCAGAGCTGCTTTGACTAGTCTAGGTCCTTTCCATTTTGACTGGGATTGAATAGTGACCTACCTGGGAGAACCGGCATCTTAACAATATTGAGTATTCTAACCCACAGATGAGGTCTATCTCTTGATATAGCTAGGTCTTATTTAACTGCTTTCAGTATCATTTTATAATTTTCAGCATACAGATCCTGCACATTATTTATGCAAGATTCATCACTAAGGTTTTCATACTTTTGATACTATTATAAATGGAATTACATTTGACATTTCAGTTTCTGGCTGAATGTGGCTAGTATATAGAAAGATACTGATTTTTGGATATGGCCCCTGTATCCAGCAATCTTACTAAACTCACTTATTCTAGAAGATTTCTGGACATTTGTCAGATTTTCTATATAGACATTATGTGGTGTGTATATATACATATATATTATATATATGTATGTATTTAGATAGATGATAGATAGATAGATATGGGAGAAGATAAAGAAAGAGAAAGATTCACTTCTTTATTTTGGGGAGGGCCACACCCGTAGCATGTGCAAGTTCCTAGGCTATGGATCAAGGCCACACCACAGCAGCAACCCAAGCCACCGCAGTGACAATGCTGGATCCTTAACCCACTATGCCACAAGAAAACTTCTACTTCTTTCTTCTAGCATATAAATGTCTGTTGTTTCTTTTTTGTGCTCTTTTTCTTGCCTTATGGCACTGGTCATAATCTCCAGTACAATGCTGAATAAAGAACAGGCATCACTTCCGTGTTCCTGTTCTCAGGGGGAAAGCATTCAGTCTTCCATTACTAAGTTTTATATTATACACAGGTATTTTGCAGATGGCCCTTGTGTCAGTGGTCCCCGAGACCACCCTCTCACTCACAAGAGAAGAACTCACAGGACTCAAAAATTGTTCTACTCATGGTTACAGTTTATTACAGTAAAATATACAGAGCAAAATGAACATGGGGGGAAAGAAGACATGGTGAAGTCCAGAGGAAACCATGTACAAGCTTCCAAGTGTCACTTCCTAGTGGAGTCACACAGGACACACTTAATTCTCCCAGCAACCATGTGTGACAAGTGCAAAGTGCTGTCAACCAGGGATGCTCACCTCAGCCTAGGTGTCCAGGGTTTTTATAGGGAGCTGGTCGTGTAAGCATACAGCACCTGTGTGAATGATGTCAGCTGGCAGGAACTCACCATAAACCACACTGCTAGTATAAATTATCTAGACAAACTGGTAGAGCATGACTGAAGATCTAAGGCATGCAAATACACTCATTGGAGAAACCATTCCAAGAGTTCAGTTCTCTGGATCTAGGCAAAGGACAGACATGGAAACAAGCCTTTCTTAGAATGTGTAGGGTTTGAGTAACCCAGGCCTGCTGCATTAACCCTTTCCTGCACAACCCTTATTGGGTTAAGCTCTCTTTCAGTCCTAGGGTACTGAGAGTTGTATCAGGAACAGATATTGGATTTTGTCCAACACTTTCTCTGCATGCATTGAAATAATCGTATGGTTTTTCATTTTAGGTTGTTTATATCATGAACTATACTGACTGCTGTTCAAATTTAAAACAACGTTGCATTTTGGGGATAAACACCATTTGGTAATGATGCATTAACCATCTTATATATTGTTAGGTTCGATTTACTAAGATTTCCCTTTAGAATTTTCGCATCTCTGTCCATTAGGGATGTGTAATTATCTAATGTCTTTGACTGGTCTTGGTATCACAGTAACTGCAGTTTCCTAGAAGGAGCTGTGAAGTATTACCTTCTGTACCACTTTCTGAAAGTTTGTGTAGAATTAGTATTGTTTCTTCCTTAATGTTTGCTAGAACTCACCAGTGAAACCATTTGGCCTAGAGTTTTCTTTGTGGGTAGGCTTTTTCTACAAATTTAAATTATTTGGTAGATATTGGGCTACTGACGTTACTTAATCTCTTCTTGAGGGAGTTTTGGTGAGTTTTATCTTAGAATATGTCCCCTTCATCTCAGTTGTCACACTGATTGACATTTAAGTTGTTAATAACATCCCCTTATTATCCTTTAATGTTTGTAGAATATGTAGTGATGTTATCTTTCTCATTCTCAATACTGGTAATTTGTATTCTCTCTTTTTTTCTTTTGGTTTCATTTTCTCTGTTGTTTTCACTTTAGATTTTTCACTCTAAACTTTCATTTCTTTGCTCCTGCTTGAGTTTCATTTGCTCTTCTTTTTCCTGTTTCTTAAGGAGGAAACTGTGGTCAATTATGTGACATTTCTTCTTTTTTGATATAAGCATCAGTATAGCTATAAATTTGCCTCTAAGTACTGTTTTAGCAACATACCACACATTTGATATGCTGTTTTCATACTTTCTATATTCCCCTTTTATCTCTTTAACCAATGGGCTATTTTAGAGTGTATCATTTGTCTACCAATACTTGAGGATTTTACAAATCTTTGTCTTAGTGAATTCTAATTTAATTCTATTTTAATCAGATAGCATACCTTATATGACCTGAATTATTTAAAAAGTTTTGAGATTTCTTTTGTGGCCCAGAATATGGTCCATCTTGTTAAATGCTCTCTGTGTAGTTGAAAAAAAAATGTGTATTCAGCTGCTGTCAGATATAATGTTCTCAAGTCTTTATATCCTTGATCATTTCCCTTACTTTATCAATTATTGAGAGAGGAGTAATAAAATCTCCAACTATAATGGGATTTGCCTATTTGTCTTTATAATTCTGTTACTTGTTTCATGTATTTTTTTTTTTTCTTTTTCAGCCGCACCCCAAACACAAGGAAGTTCCCAGGACAGGGACAAATCTGAGCTGCAGCTGTGACCTCTGCCACAGCTGTGGCAATGCTGGATTCTTAACCCACTGCCCTGGGCTGGGGATTTGAACCACACTGTCAAAAAGACAACACCAGATCCTTAACCTGGTGTGCCACTGCAGGAACTCCAGCTTTGTGTATCTTGAAGCTTTATTATTAGGGTTATAAATGTTTAGGGTTGCTGCAGATTAACTGATCTCTTTATCAAGAAATGACATTCTTTTTTTTTTCTTTTTTCCTTTTACAGTTGAACCTACAGCATATGGAAGTTCCCAGTCTAGGGGTTGAAGCAGAGCTGCAGCTGCCAGCCTATGCCACAACCACAGCAACACCAGATCTCAGACACATCTGTGACCTACATCGCAGCTCACAGCAACGCCAGATCCTTAACCCACTGAGTGGGGCCAGGGATTGAATACACATCCTCATGGATACTAGTTGGGTTCTTTACTGCTGAACCACCACAACAGGAACTCCAAGAAATGACATTCTTTATTGCTAAATAATATCATTATCGCTGCAACCTACTTTAATATTAACACACCACTCCAACTTTCTCAACTAATGCTAGCACTGTATATCTCTTGCCATTTAGTCTCACCCTATCTGTGTCTTTATATTCAATGTGCATTTCTTGTAGGCAACTTGTAACTGGGCTTTGCTTTTTAATCCAATCTGACAATCTGCCCTGGGGTGTTTAGAGCACTTATTTTGGTATGACTGTTCATATGGTTAGGTTTAAGAATTTATAATTTTGGTATTTGCTTTTTACTTGTCCCATCTGTCCTTTGTTCCTCTTTTCATCTTTTTCTATCTTCTTTTGAGTTGAGTACCTTTATGATTTCACTTTAACTCCTTTGATGGTTTATTAACTATAACTCTGTGTGTGTCTACACACACTATGTTTATTCCTTCACTTTCCATGCACTCTGAAACTCACTCTCATTTAGCTTTTCTAGTTTCTGGTCCAATATCTCCCAACACACACACACACACACACACACACACACGGATCTCCAGTGAGCTTCACACTACTAAATCCTACGTACTTTTATCAGGCCTCATCATACCTGAACTTTCAGTAACATTTCAGCTTACACATTGTCCTGAATTACTCTTTTCTTGGTTTCCATGAACTCACACTCACCAGATCATCTTAGATTTCTGGCCACAAACTCTCAATCACCTGCAACTTTACTTCTATTCAGTCTATAATCTCAAGGGTTCCTGGGGCTCAGTCTTAGCTCCCTTTTGTCTTGCTCAGCATCTTCAAAACATCGTCCTCAAGAATTAGGAAGTAGTTCAAAAGCATTTTCAGATAAAAAAGTAATGAAAGAAATGTGCTCACATATAGTTTGCAAAGTTGAAACATAAGATTCATCATGATTTTCACACAAACTTTTATTTTAAAGTTACCTACTCACTATAGTATCTCATTATGCTCAGTCTGCATTAATCAGTTGACGTCAGCTAGCATTCAGCAAATACAATTTTTAGCAAATGTGACTTTCTATAATTTTTAAAGCTTCAAATCAATTTGCTTTGATAAGGAAAGAAAAGAGACTAAGACTAAAGAGGCATTACCCAGCTAAAACAGGAAAATATCTTGACATTGCTAAGCTGTCAATCCAAATTTAATGCCCAATTCAATTACTATGACCCCCCCAAAAAAAAAAAACAAGCTATTGACAAAATTTTTTTTTTAAATGACTCTGTTGGAAGTCATATCTTCTTATCAATGACACAAGATATAAAAGAGCAGTTATTGGAGCTCCCGTCATGGCTCAGTGGTTAACGGATCCGACTAGGAACCATGAGGTTGCGGGTTCGATCCCTGGCCTTGCTCAGTGGGTTAAGGATCCGGCGTTGCCGTGAGCTGTGGTGTAGGTTGCAGACACGGCTCGGATCCCGCGTTGCTGTGGCTGTGGCAAAGGCCGGCGGCTACAACTCATGTTAGACCCCTAGCCTGGGAACCTCCATATGCCACCGGTGCGGCCCTAGATAAGGCAAAAAGACAAAAAAAAAAAAAAAAAGAGCAGTTATTATCACTTGAGTGTTTCAACATTTATTTAGCTTTAAAATTGAACAAGCTACTTGTGAGAAAACAAGAATCCGTTCTTACAGTATATATAATATGTAATAGGGTAGAAATTTTCAACAGCATCTCTGCTTATTGGTGGAGGCTCAGAGTACAAGGGGAGTGGGTTTTCACTTAGGCAACGGTACTTCTATGAGCTGTGACACAGTTTGAAAAAGGTCAATCCATTCAAAACTGACAAAGCATGAGCAATATGAACATCAAGGAAAGGTACTGCTGGTTTGCTAAGAGATGTTTTAAACATATGGGGCAGTTAGAAGGCAAGAGTACACCCCCTGACTGTAACTGAGCATTGAAGGAAATAGTGAAGACCAGACACCAACAAATCTCGATGACTCCGGGTACATACTCTCAGATGCTGAGGACAGAAACAGTGCTGTTTGCAAGATTACTTTTCCCACCCAAGTTTACTGGCTATCAAGGACAAAAGTGCTGACAAGACTTCCTAAAAGGAGGTATGAGATAAAAACATTTCTTCACGATGCTGATAATACCAACAGTCATTATTGATTTCCACAAGTGATGGCTAAAATACAGTCAGCATCTCAAGTAACCGGAACCCACTACTCCAAAATACCGCAGATGTTAATGCTGACAATAAGATACCAGATTTCTCAAGCGGTTCAATTTCTAGGCTGTGATTCTTTCTCAGAACCTGATGGTTTTCTTTATTTAGCAGAGAGTGAGACTAACTTTATTATTGTCATATATAAAAAGCACAGTCAATGTTACAAGAAAACATGAACAGATACTTTCCAGAAACTGAAGTAGTCAAAGAATCCATGTGCTCCCATCTTTCAAACATTCAGGCTGGTTGAAACATCCACTGCTACAGGTATTTAATATTATAAGTGTGTCAATCTGGCAACTGACAGGGCACTAGGAATGGTCTTGCTATAATTTCTCAGTCTGTGTTTTATCATGGTGTTTCAAAACATCTGACAGGGCCAGCAAACACTAGATGCAAACCTTGAGAAGGTATAATTATAGCTTGGGATTTCCTAATTTGATAGAAATATAGGGTAAAAACTAAAAGTGCCGGGGTGTAACCTTCACCTCAAACTATCTATCAAGTTAGAAACTTTGTAAGAGGCTGCAAAAATACTACCTTTTTAACAATAAAAACACTATTTGATGTAAAAATGCTGCTTTATTTTTTAAAACTGGTGAGATGCGTGGGTGCTGAAAATCTGAGAAACACTCTCTAAGGGAACTCACTTCCTTCCATGATTTTAAGAACATCTATCTATACAGGCTGAGGCCAAAATGGCAATTTCTAGCTCAGCCTTCTCCTCTGAGCTCAACTCAGTTATCCAACTGCCCTTCAACCTTAGAGGCACATTAAACCTATCACAGGCCCCAAACCAAGCTCCTGTTCCCTTCCACACCTCCCCTCCTCCCAATCTCCCCACCTCAGTGAAAATGGCTCCTTCTTCCTGGAAACCCACCTGCATCATTCAAAATGCAGCCTAGGTTGGCCCCCTCCCCTCTCCCCCACTACTGAGTCCAAGTCACCTTCACCTTCACCCTGTACTACACTGTAGCTTCCCAAGTGTCTTCCAACAGCCTTTCTGCAGTCCCCCGTATATGTTTTCAATCGCTGCTGGAACAAACTACCACAAACTTAGCGGCTTGAAACAACACAATTTCTTATCTTATAGGTTTGCTGAAGTCTGACATGGGACTCACGGGGCTAAAATTAAGGTGGGCTTAATTCCTGTCTGGAGGCTGTGAAAGGGGATCTATTCCCTTAGCTTTTCCAGCTTCTAGAAGCCCACCTTCCTTGCTTGGCAGCCCCCTTACTTTCTCTCCAAAGCCACGAACGCTGACCCTCTGTGACTATTCTTCCAAGGCCACATCTCCTTCTGACTTTTGTCTCCATCTTCTATTTTTCCAGACCTTGTGATTACACTGGGTCCACCTGGACAATCCAAGATAATCTCCCTATCACTAGCCAGCGGATTAGCAACCTTAACTCCCCTTTGCTCTGTAATCTTCACAGTTTCTGGTGACTAGGACCTTGATATCTTCGGGAGGCCATTATTCTGCCTCGCACACTCCAATATATAACTCATTTTCCACAAAGCAGCCAGAATGATCTTTTTAAAAACACAAATATGCTCACGTCGCTTCCTATGTAAAACCCTTCAATGGCCCCCCACTTCTCCAAGGATAAATTTATATTCTAAACATGTGCCACAAAGTCACACATGACTGAGCTACTGTCCTGATTCCTGGTTCACAGTGTTACAGCCACATATAGCTTCTCTCTCAAGCTCCTTTCTGCCTTGGGGCCTTTGCTCATGCTATCTCTGCTGTCTGAACAGCCCTCCTTACCTCCCACCCAAACTTTACCTGGCCAACTCTTGCTCAATCCTTCAGATCTCTGTAAAGGTAACTTTCACAGGGTGGCCTGACCTGATCACCTGGTCCAGCACTAGCTCCTCCTGGTATGCAATTCATTGGACTCTTTCTTTCAGAGCTTCTACTACAACTGGAGTTCAATGTTATCATGTTATTGGTTTAATATCTGCCTCCTGTCAACAGACTGCAAACCCATGAGGGCTAGGGCCAACTCTATTCTGCTCACCACTGTACATCCTGGGACTTAGAACTGACTGGCTTATAGCAGCTGCTAAGTAAATGAGTGGGGTCGACCTTATTTCCAAAGCAGATCTAACTCCTAGACAGGGAGCTGCATAAGGCAGAGTCCTCAGCATCCTGCTGGAGCATCGGGCCAAGGGGGTCATGCTCGGCAAACTGTCTCACCTCATCCCTTCAGACCCCTACGATAACCACACACCTCCAGCCAGTGCCCCAAACTCTGTGTTTTCCCCTGACACTGAAAAATAATTAGACTCATCCCTCAGCCTTGTGCTGTTTCTGTTATGCCAACCCCAGGAAGGCCACATGACTTCTCTCCCACTCATGGGCTGTACCACCGGAAAAGTTCTAAACACATGGCAGTTGGTGTCACAAAAACATTACAGTTTTTGCAGTTCAGGAAGCCTTCCTTTGGCTCTGACCCCCTGTGACTCTCTCCACGGGTTCTTTCCTACTCAATTTTTTTTTCTTTTTTTTAATTTCTTTGGCAGCACCTGCGGCATGTGTAAGTTCCCAGGCCAGGGATCTAACCTGCACCACAGCAGTGGCAATGGTGGATCCTTAACCCACTGAGCCACTAGGAAACTGCCCTACTCACTTTAAATCCTATAACCTAAGTTAGACTAGAAAGGATTTATGTTCTGGAGACTGAACGTTCTGGGTTTTAATCTGGCTGTGTCCTTGTTCAGAAAGTGCCCCGAAATTTGAGCTTCACATCATCCCGAAAAAAGAGGGCAATAACTTACTCATGCCTCCTTCACAGAGGTGCTGGAGGGCCCCAGTGCAGGCATTCTCTATTTAGAAATGTCCCCAGCCACCAAACACAGGCATGTCATAGTCCTAAGCTCAGCTAAACCCAGTGCTAGAACAATGATGAAGAATGCCGAGAAGATAAAGCCATCAGATATGAACCCCTCCGTGTGCATGCTGATCCTAGGAACATCTTCACAGACAGCATGCGCTCTAGAACTTTCACTACCAGGAACACATCCCACCTCTGTCCTCCTCCAGCCCGAGGGTACGTCTCTAAACACACTGCCTACTCAGGACGATATCCGCAGATGTCAGCTGTCCGCCCCCTTCCCCAATGCAGCCTTCCATCCTCGGTCTTCTCAATGCCCTTAGTGAGACTTGTCCCATCAGACAAGCACTTTCTCCATGTCACTCCTCCATCCAGACTGTACTGGCCATTGTCTCTCACTCTCCTGGGCTTTGGTCATTTTGCTTTCTCTGCCCTCCCTGTAAAGACCACTTTAGCAACTCAAATACCTAGCTCAAGTGTAACTTTCTTCAATAAAACTTCCCGGTCCCCCAGACACCTCTGGTAATGCTATCACAGCCTAAACCATGTCTCCAGGCCCTTGAGGGGTAGGCTCTGACTTGGTCCAGCTTGCAACCCACTCCCGAGCATGTGGAATGGTGTTTTATAGGTACTAGATGATTATTCAGTATTTGCTGACCGACTGAATGAAATAATGACTCAGTGACCGATGGAGTTGGGTTTGGACAGATTAATTCTGAACCATGGGAGGGGCAGCCAGTACAGGCGTCCATCACCCAGCTCAGAAAAGGGGTTGGGACTAAAGACGTACATCAGGCAGGCATAGTCACTAGAGAGGTATCTGAAGCCTGGGGGCTCACCAAAAAATGATGTGCCAAGAGGAGAAAAAGGTTCAGATGGAATATTTCAGGGGTAGAAGGCAGTGCAGCTAAATGAAAACTATGATTGCAGAATAAATCTTAGAAAGGAGAAGAAACCCAAAGGAGTATGGTCCAAAAGAGAGAGCTGAAAAACACCTCTAATGGCACCGATGTTGCAGAAAGACGGAGGAGGTGGACGGTGTACAGGTGGCTGCTGTGTGTGCTGACTGGAAAGTTCTTGGTGTCTCCTAGCAAGTCAGGGGCTGGGGCAGAGGCGGGGCTGGGGGACTGAGGTATGAGTAAGAATGACGGAAAGTGGAAGACTATTCTTAAGAAGCTGGACAGAGAAAGGAGAGGATCATAGTGCCTAGAGAGTCTAAAAATAGCTGTGAATATAAAATAACAGAGCAAATGGAGGCTCGGCGTGTAAAGCGCTGCACTGATAGACAAAAGTTAACACTGCTCTGGCTGAGTGGTAAGATGAGGCAGCGAGGGAACGGGTGCTGAGGTAACTCTGTGGCCCAACCACCCACTCACCCACAGGATCTTGGGAGACTCCCTGACTCCTTGCTCAGCTAATTCACTGGATTGTTCTAATCACGAGTGAAAAGGCCTTTTGGAAGAGTTTACCACTCTCTGTCAAGTAAGGGCCTATCACTGACATAGATGACTTGTTATCTTAACAGGCGTGTTTGTCGTTTTTCATTTTCTCTCCTCAGAAAGAGGCGGAAACCCCCTCTTATGTAACACTGATCCACTTCATCTAACTCCAGCAAGGAGGGCTAAGACAACAGCAGAGACAGGAAAAGGCAGGGCAGAGTCAGGCTATACAATGTCAAGGCTGTGACGGCACCCCCTCCAACGCCTTCCTACCAATCTCCCCAGCTTCCTAAACGGGGGACATTAGTCCAGGGCTACTTTCCCCTGTAGGTGGAGAACCGTCAGGAGTTCACAATGGAATTGAGTGTCACGGATCTGGCAGTCTGGTCTGTCAGCAGGGACCTCGAACTGACCTCAAGGTGCCTGGCCAGAGAAAGGCTTGGGTAGAGTCAGCACTAACCTCACGACTGTCTTGAAAAATAAAACCAAATGGTGCCCTGAGATAAAGTTTATTTATAGCTCCTTAGTTATCTCGTTTTGGGTCTTTACCCCCAAGGAAATGTTGCAAGTGCAGTGGTGTCTTTCCACACTCAAGCCGTGTCACAGAAACTTTTCACTTGGAAGGGGCAGGCAGATGCTTCTGAGCATTACCATGGACAAAGCCAGAGGAGTATTTCCTCAAAATACTTGTGAGTGGAACAGAGTATCACACAGAGGCCGTATTTGCAATAGGAAGCATACCTGCAGATCACAGGTGGCAGCTCAAGGTCATGGATGCTACCAAAGAAACACAGGGAGAACTTAGGCAGAAGTCTTCAATTAAAGTAGTTCACTATGGCCTTCCTCCACAAAGCAGAATTTATCATATCACTCAATGGAAAGCAATGGTAAAGAGTCATTTCCATTGGTGGGTAATACAAAAGTCATCTGTATTTATCTTTAGGATGTATGGTGGGCTTTTTTTTCTTTTTTCTTTTTTTAATCTTCCCAATTGTGCTTGGCTTAGGGAAATATTCAAATTAATTCTCATTCCAAGAGCACAGCTGGAGAGATTATCCAGATGCCTCTTCCATTAAAAGGAACCAACAAATTACAAGAGGAAGCTCACATGCAGAATGTCGATTGTATTTTTAAAAAACAGAGACTGTCCTTATTGATAGCATTCATACCCTCACAGGAAGAAAAACAGTATCAGTAAGTAAGAAGACACAACAGCATTAAGACATATTAGAGTAGCCTGAGAAGGGTCAAAAGAAGAAAGAGGGATTGTAGGTGGAAGGTTCACCGCTAACAAAAGTCAGCCTGCTCCGTGGAAATCAAGCAAAATCATTAGAGGGATGGCAGAGAAAACTCAGCATTCCTTCCAAAGAAATGAGATACTGCTATAACAACCCAAATATATGAGAGACTCATTAATGCTTTTATAATCCTACAAGCACACAAATGATCCGACAGCCAATGCCGACATATAGGTGAGGGAGGAGAGGACTGAATAATGGGAGCAAAGGACTCTCCCTAATACTGATGCAATCACCTCCGTTAATTCAACGGATATTTACTGAGCGCCTACTACATGCCAGGCTCTGTTCCCGAGTCTGAGGACACTGTGGTAAACAAAACAGACAAAAATGCCTGCCCATGTAGAGCTTATAACCTAGTGAAGTATTTAAGATACGTGACACTGGGCAAGACATGTACTTGGATGATGAAAGGGCTTGTTATGGAGAAATTAGAAAGAGAAGCACTGCCAATAAAAACTGAATACACACATATACATACATATAATAAAATAAAATGAAGTTTACTAATGATAGGTAGTGGAACTGAATATATAATCACAGAGCAAACTCTCACAATTTGAAATTATTTTTGCCAAAATCAAGTACCAGTAATCCCTCTCCTCTAATTTGGCTTTGTATTAGAGGATTATATGTATGAACACCCCCCCCCCCAAAAAAGTCTTAGATGACGACCACTGTTATACAAGTGGCCTTGGGATGGAACCACCATCCATATGCGACCAAAAAATCCAGACCAACAGATTGGCTTCTATTGGATAAAAACTTAAAAACAGAAGAAAATTTACTGACAAACCAACTTATCTGGAAATATATTCCGGGAACAGGAAAAAAAAAAAAAGTGCCGATTACATCAAATGAGTTACTGCAAGTACGAAAACAAGATTATTCAAGTAAATTTAGGAAGTTTTCTCAGTACATGGGGTAGTTGCACATATTTAGGCCAAGAATTTGTTGATACGTGATTCTGCCATTTTTCCAGTGAATTCAAAGGCGTAAATAGCGTCCAACTGCCGTGTTACTAGGCGCTTTCACCTCTAACAGGAGGTTAATGGAATACTCTTGGCAAAGGGATTCCACTCTTTGCAGGCTGCACATGAAATAAATGAATGTATAAAAGCAAGGTAAACAAAAACACAGGCAGGCACAACGCAAATACCGGAGGAAGACACAAGACTTGCAGTCGAAACATTCCAGGTCATCAGTTCTGTCCACTGAAAAAAAAAAATCTAAGAACTTCACCATCTAGAGGCTTAGAGCACACACTCGGCCCACCCCAGTTTTCAATGGCTGTCCCCCAAGGAGGGAAAAGGAACCAGCCCTTGCGGTTACTCCCAGACCCACTCAGGGCCCGGAGCGGGGAAGTCCCCTCGCTTTAGACTGGGGAGACGGGGAGCAGGAACACCTGAGGCTAAGGAAGGGGGACAGGTTCAAACGCAAAGTTCAAAAAGACAGTGGAGGGACGAGGGCGGAGAAACCACAGCGAGTCAAAATCAATCACTGGGACAAGGCAGCCGCACGGCGCTGGGGACCCACCGGGCCGTCTCCACTGCCCGAGCAGCCAGGGCCGGGCTCTTCTCGCCCGGGAATTCAAGAGCCGGCCAGCGCGGCCATGGAGACTGGCGGGGGCCGCAATTCCTGGGAACCCCTCCCGCCCTCTCCCGTCAACCCCGCCCATCGGCCCGCCCCGTCCCGCCCGGCTACTCACCGGATTCGCTTCCCACATAACGGTGGCGAAATCGAGCGGAGAGAGCCTGGGGGAAGGGGCTGGCCACGGGGCCGGGGTGCTGCGTTTTTCCCGAAGGTCCCCGGGAGCGAAGGGACGGAGGTGCAACCTCCACACAGGCCGCCTTCTCCCTCTCCCTGTCACAAGCTGGCGTCCTCGGATCCCCTAACCTCCCGACTTCCGGCCAGAGCCGGCCAACCAGGGCCGGTCCCGCCCCGCCCCCGGAAGGTCGCCCTGCCCCTGCCGCTCCCTTCCGGCCTGGAGCGGAGTGGGCGGGGCTTGAGAGGGTCCGGGTTGTGGGCGGAGCTAAACGGCTTCCAGTCCAACCACAGTCTAGGGCTGCAATCCCCCTGCCACGTTCCCTCCAAGTGATCCTCAAGCCTCACTGGCTGTAATTCTGCGATATTTCTTGATCATCATATAGTGAGTGTAGTGGTAAGAAGCAGAGAGGCCTGGGAATGAGTAGCCTGTGGGACAGGCTTCACGATCTGTTTCCTCGTGCTCAGCAGGAAACGATAATAGTAAGTGAGGGTGTTGTGAGATCATTGGAGAAACCAAGAACAGTATTTGGCATACAGTAAGAATTCAATGAAGATTATTTGCCAGATACTGTGCTAGGCTCTGGAATGAACAAGAGTGACCCCTATGCAGTCCCTGTGGAGCTTAGAGTCTAGAGAAAAAAAAAAAGAAGTAATTTAGATAAATAAAAAGGATGCAAGTGTTCCCTGGTGGCCTAGCGGTTAAGGATTCAGCGTTGTCATGACTGTGGCCCAGGTTCCATCCCTGGCCCAGAAACTTCCTCAGCCTGGTGCTATGGCCAAAAATAACCCCCAAAACAAAACAGAAAACCAAGAAATCAAGCAAAAAGGTACAGGATGATTTATAGGTAATATGGCAAGTGCAGGGTTCTTTGAGAGCATGCTTACCTAGGACAGGGTGCTTGTCCCTCCTCCCCCCACCCCAAGTTTAAGCTAAAACCTCAAAGCTGTCTTCTTATTGAACTTATCTGGGTAAAGAGAGCTAGCTACAAGAGGGAAAGAACCTAGGCCAAGAAGTACCATCTACCCAGGAGAAATTAAAAAGAACTAGTTTAAGATCCTTCTTAGATTTTCTATACCTCCACACATTAAAAAAATATTTATTTGATCAAAGAATACCTGCAGATTTAGAGCCTGATTTTTTCACTTACTGTGATATAGATATCCTTCATGCCAAAAAAGTATAATAAATCTATTTCAAAGTAGTGGGGAAAGGATGGATTATTCAGTAAGTGATACTGGGGCAACTGGTTAGTCATTGGGCAAAAAGTAAAGTTAAAAAAAAAAAAGGTAAAGATTCCTATCTCAATCCATTCACCAGAATAAATTAGTGGGAGTTCCCGTCGTGGCTCAGCGGTTAACAAATCAGACTAAGAACCATGAGGTTGCAGGTTCGATCCCTGGCCTTGCTCAGTGGGTCAAGGATCCGGCGTTGCTGTGAGCTGTGGTGTAGGTTGCAGACACGGCTCGGATCCCGCGTTGCTGTGGCTGTGGTGAAGGCCGGCAAATACAGCTCCTGTTAGACCCCTAGCCTGGGAACCTCCACATGCCGCGGGTGTGGCTCTAGGTAAAGGCAAAAAAAAAGACAAAAAAAAGAGAATAAATTAGCGATTGCAAATTTACACACTATTCTTGAGTGTAGTTTGGCAATATGTAACAAAATTTGAAATTTCCATTTCTAGGAACTAACGTCAAGGAGGCAAATGGACAAATGCACAGAAAATGTCTATACAAAAATGTTTATTTGCTACTTTTTTGGAATAATAAAAAAATTGAACACTTTAAATATCTATCACAATGGATTATTTCAAATGTAGATGTGTGTAACATACGTACAGGCTATGGAATGCTGTGTGTATTTATCTTGTATCCTACTGCACTGAAAATGTCTTATTAGTTTTAAAAGCTTGTCAGCTGACCTCTCTGAATTTCTGTTAACAATCACATCACCCACAGTAATGCATTTTTCACTCTTCCCATTGCATTGGCCAAAACTTCAGAAAATATTTGAAAAATACCGGACAAGAAAAGGGGCATTTGGTTCGACAAGCATTTGCTCTTAGTTGGTGCTGGATAGTCTTCAAATACACTATCATCTTTAAAGAAATTTCTTTCTATTCCTATTTTACTATAAATTGGCAAAGGCTGTTAAATTTCTAAACTACTCCAAGCTCTATCACTATATTCCTTTTTTAATCTGACTCATTAATATAATGAAATACTCTAATAGATTTTCTAATGTTTAACCCATCCTTATCTTCTTGAAAGAAACTGCTTGGTCACGTATTCGTTATTCTGTGAATAAACTGCCGGGTTCAATTTGTTAATCTTTTATTTAGGAATAAAATTTATTTACAGTTAATGAAATTGGTCTATTCTGACTGGGGATTTAGGTGGTTGTCTTTAACAAGTTTTGCAAAGTGAATAGTAGCGATTTAAATAGTGTAGGACTTAGCCCTTCCTCGAAGGTAGAATGGATTTTTCCTAAGCGAGTTGAGCTGGAAAGAGTAGGAGCAGTTTCCCCACCTTTTGTGGGGTTGGAGCTATATTTCATTTCCTTGAAGCCTTGGGGTTCCCTGAGCTGGTGGACAGAGAGCGAGGTGGAGCGAACACAGTAATGTGGATATATAGCAGGTGGACACGTTTTTAAAATGTACTACCGTATCTCGAATGAACACATTTCATAAACTGAAAATAGCTGTGCCACGTTTAGGAATCATCTTTTTTCTTATTCTGGATTTATGACCACGCTTAGAGAGCAGGTGTGGGAAGGGACCTTAGATTGCATTTAGTGCTGGGGTCACAAACTGAGAGCTTAGCCAGCTTTAGCACACATAAATAGGTTTACAGTTTTCATGAGTGGCCACCACTTTAAAACAGGGAAATTTCACATTAAATAACGTAGTTCTCCAACGTCCCTTACTCACTATCATCCTATGCCAACAACTAGTCAGACTAACCCTTTGGGGCTAGGAACGGGCTCTCAGGTTTCCCTGAGTTACCAGGTAATATCTCTTAACCTCGTTTAAACGACCTACCTGGACCCCTTGTGTGTTTGGGCTTGTGACTGAAGATAATGCACCCCTTCCTTGGCTGAGGAAAGAGAACGGATCTGGGACTCTCTAAGACGTCTCCCAGAAAACATCATGCACTTTCCCATAACTTTTTGAGGAGGGGCTCAGTCCTTGGGCTCAGGCTCTCAATAGATTAATCTCTGTGACACATTCTGGCGCTGGGACAGCCTCCCTCTGCATCATCCTTCCGGGCTAAGTGCCACAGCCATAGAAACTATGCCCCCTGACCACAGTCACTAGTTTTCTCAGGAAAAGCCAGACAAATAGAAGACATTTTGCCTTATCTTTCTGGTTTTCCATGTGTGCTCTGAGTGGAGATGTCTTAAACCAGGTAAACTCAGCCCAGGGATCCCGAGATTGCAGCCTCCTCCCACCTGGATGAGCTGATTAGATCTTGGAATGTCAGGAGAGCTAAGAGGACATGCCCAAGGGGAAAGAGAAGGGGAGGGGGAGGAACAGAGGAGACCTGTCTCTGGGAAGAATGAAAATAATCCGATGGAGAGCACAGGCAGATGATGAGAGTGGCAAGGTCAATAGGTGGGAAGGAAAAAAAAAAAAAAAGGCAGTCTCACCTAGGACCACAGAGAGAGAGAAAAGAGAACCAGGTAACTGGTGAGATGCAGGACATAGTACTACCTATTATTTGAATGTCATTTTCATAATGGTTTTTATCGGGCCATGTTGATAGCCAGAACTGGGGGAGGGGCGAAAGGAATGCATGTGAGAGATGGGCTGGATTTGACAGCAAGGGGAGGAAAGAGACAGACGGGAGAAGGGGCGCAAAGGAGAGACAAGGGGCCGCAAGAGGGTCCAGGAGCGAAGGAGAAAAAGCTGCATTTGTGCCCATCGGCCCTGAATATAATGACCCAGCCTCAGTCTGAAAAGGAGCCAACAATGAGGCAACCCCAAATCAGCCCTGCCCTGGGAGTCCGACAGTTAACAACTCCAGCAGGAATTCAGAGATGAAATTAGCAGAGGAAACATTGGCGGAAGCGGAGATAAGCATCCCTGGGAAGGAATTTTTTTTTTTCCTTCAAAAAATCAAAATGAATCCTGTAAATCTTCCTAATTAGGAAACATGGCAGGGAATTAGATTCAACCGAAGGGGGGTGGGGGCCGAAGTGCTAAATAATTCACTGGCACTAAATGGAAAGACTCTCTTGAAAATGCTCCTGATGATTAGTCTTTGCTGACGGGGTAAGTGGTGGAGGCTCCGTGAGGGCCATCAGCATGCAGCTCACAGCAGCAGTCCAAAGCAGCAGCTGAGATGTGTGGCCATCTAATTAGAGGATGGAGGATTCTGAAAAGGCTCTTGGGCTGTGACATTCCTGGCTGGGTCTTTCCTTCCAGGAATGTCACTTTAGGGTTTTGGTCATCACATTGTTGGTGGTGGTGTTTTTTTGTTTTTGTTTTTCAAGGTTAAAATAGGATCCAGAAAGGGACAACAGAAATGACTTAGAAAAGAGTGTAAGCAGCTCTGAGGTTAAAAGCAGGAAGCAGGAAAACACGGCCATAAGAAATCACATTTTAAATGAGGAGAGAGAGCAGCGTAGACAAGCCTTGAGTGGTGGAAAGGGCAGCCGGAGGGTGTCCTCCCTGCTCTCAGGTCACTGCAGACCTGGGGACATTAGCCTGTTCCTAAGGGTCACAGCCAGGGAGGTCACGGAACTACTGCGGATCATCTAGTATGACTTGCTCTTTAATTCTTCATTCAACAAATATCGAGCAAGCACCCTCCACGTTCCAGAGACTGTCACCAGCCTCTTAGGATATATCAGTGAACAAAATAGAGGAAATTCCCTTGTGGGGAAGGCGGGGCAGGCTTTGGAGAGGCGGGCTGGGGGCTGGGGGTGTGGGGATGGATAATGGCATATAATAATTAAGTACATTGTATAGTGTGCTGTAAAATAATAAGAGCTATCAAAAAAGGAGTTCCTGTAGTGGCCCAGCAGAAACGAATCCGACTAGGAACCACGAGGTTGCGGGTTTGATCCCTGGCCTTGTTCAGTGGGTTAAAGATCTGGTGTTGCCGAGAGCTGTGGTGTGGTTCACAGACACGGCTCAGATCCTGTGTTGCCATGGCTGTGGCGTAGGCCGGTGGCTGTAGCTCTGATTGGACCCCTAGCCTGGGAACCTCCATATGCCTCGGGTGCGGACCTAAAAAAGAAAAAGAAAAAAAAAGATAATGGGAGTTCCCGTTGTGGTTAAGAACCCAACTAGTATCCATGAGGATGTGGATCCAATCCCTGGCCTCACTCAGTGGGTTAAGGATGTCCGACATTGCCTCAAGCTGTGGTGCAGATGTGGCTCGGATCTGGTGTTGCTGTGACTGTGGTGTTGGCCGGCAACTGCAGCTTGGATTTGACCCCTAGCCTGGAAACTTCCATATGCTGTGGGTGAGGCCCTAAAAAGCAAAAAAAAAGAAAGAAAAAGAAAAATGCGTAGATAAGAGTAAGGGTGATCTTCATTAAGAAAGTAACATTTGAGGAGGTCAGAGAGCAAACCGAGTGATACCTGGCCAAAGTGGAGGCCATGAAAAGGGAACAGCTTGTTCAGAACTCCTAAGCTGTGTGTGTGTGTGTGTGTGTGTGTGTGTGTGTGTGTGCACGCACACGCATGTGCGCAGAGGTGTGCATTTGGAACACGGGCTGGTATAACACAAAGTACATGCCTGACACTGTTACGAGCCCTTTATGTGTATTAACAAATATAATTCTCACACCAACCCTGTAAAGTAGGTACTGTCTTTACCCCCTTTTACAGGAAAGGGAACCAAAGCACAGAGTTATTATGCCTTATTGAATCTGCCCAGGGACAAGGATTCCAACCTTGGTGCCTGCCTTCAGAGCCTGTGCTCCCGATCACAGCTCTATGTAGCCCCCAGCCAAACGTTCACTTCCAGCTCCGGCCCCGATCACCCAATTGCAACTGGCATTCAAGGACTCCCCTGGGATAAACAGACATTCTTTTTATTATTACCATTAAAATGGTGTTGCTCCCTGAGTTATCACCCACAATCCTCTACCTGGCCCTTCGCTCTCTTCCCCATCAACTCAAGAAGAGCTCTCTCCTGCAAGTTCATCCCTGGGGTCTGTTGCTTCTGCCTAGAAAATCAAGCAAACGTCTGTGGATAGAGCTTCCGTTCACCTTGGGGGGGGGATTGGGGAGCAGAGAAGGGGTGCTTTTGAGGATTAATAATGCCCTACAGATCATGAGGAGGAAAGACAGAACATAAATTGCATTTTACAACTAGATATCAGCGTTCTCTTGTGGTGCAGCGCGTTGAGGATCCTGTGTTGTCACTGCAGCTCCTCGGGTCACTGCTGTGGCACAGTTCCGTTCTGAGCCCAGGAACCTCCACAGGTTTCAGGCGCAGCCAAAAAAAAAAAAAAAAAACACAAACAAACAAACACACACACACACTGGATATCACCTTTCCTTCTACTCCAATAGGTGCTGTGCGGGGATGTGTGTTTGTAGTTATTCCCCCAGGACAAAGCAACTTTATGCCAAAAAACACTGAATTGTGCAATTTAAATGGAGGAACTGGGAGTTCCCGTCATGGCTCAGTGCTGAATGAGCTCGACTGGTATTCATGAGGACACGGGTTTGATCCCTGGCCTCACTCAGTGGGTTAAGGATCTGGTGTTGCCGTGAGCTGTGGCGTAGGTCGCAGATACAGCTCGGGTCTGGCGTGGCTGTGGCTGTGGTGTAGGCCAGCAGGTACAGCTTTGATTCGACCCCTAGCCTGGGAACCTCCATATGCCGCGGGTGCGGCCCTAAAAAGCAAAAAAAAAAAAGGGGCGGGGGAGGAACTGGATGGTCTGTGAATTATATCTCAATAAGGCTGTTAATTTTTTTAAGTGATAGGATTTTGGCTTTCCGCTCCCTGGTTTACCTCCTCCTGACCTCTACCCTCAGGAGGCCAGAACCATGATCAGAAGGAGGTTCACCACCCCTCAACCCCAGGCACAAAAGTTACAACTTTGTTTTGACTCTGAGGCTTACAGCCTTTTGCCAAGAAATATGCACAGCTCTTTCCCATAACACCTTCAGTACCAATTTTCCTTACAAGAAAAAGGAAATCTAACGTTTTTATGTTAAAGCAAACATGTCCATATTGTGGAGTAGAAGGCAATCTTCACATACATGAAGGCTGGACACAGTTTCTCGCTGGTGGCTGGCTGCTCCCAGCTGGGGTGGGGAGCCCCCTACCACCCTGCTGCTATGGGACCTGACGTGTTAATGTCTAGAACCATCAGGAGACCCAGGAGCTGATCCAAGTTCTAGCAGCAGTCACATCTCTTTAGGAGCTTCTGTTTCTCTTCTAAAAGATGAGATACGCGGGCCGGGTAATCTCTAAGGTGGCTGCCAGCTCTCGGAGTCCACGATTTGATGTCCTAAGGACATAAATCAGATGCTGGCTCAGATGTATCAGCCAAGAGACATAGGAAGCAAAAGATACACTCTGTGCCTTTGAGGAACTTTTCATTTACTGGAGGAGACTAAAAAGAGAGCCACATGTAAGACTTAACAGAGACATAAGGTAAATGCACAAACCATCCAAGACTTCGAGAGACAGGAAGCAGCTGAGAATAAGGAGTGATCAGAGCTCAGTCCAGATCACCTTGCTTTGCCTCCCCATGCACCTAAAGTGACAAGGAGGCTCTTACCCTGCCGACTCCCGGCTCCCATGGGACAGGTCCATGGACTTGGCACGCCTTGTCGATCTTGTGGACGGCCTCAGATCACAGAATCAGACAGTCTGAGGCAGAAAATCGATCTTTCCATCATCAGATCTAAACCCTTCCATCTCCATTTAGCATTTGGGAGGATGCTGGTCTCGTGTTTATGATATTTTTATTTGATAGAATATCCTTAACATTATCCTCGGCCCTGAATAATCGTGAAACTAGAAGAGGAATGCACATAATATCCTTCTCTTGAAAGCCCAGTGGGTTAAATGTGAAATGGTTTAAGACAAGTCTTACCATTGGCATAGAGTTGAGAAAGATCTGCCTGGTAACCACTTCTCAAGAATCTGTGCCTTGGGAGTTTCCATAGTGGCTCAGTGGGTTGAGGACCGGACATTGTCTCTGTAAAGATACAGGTTTGATTCCTGGCCTCGCTTGGTGGGTTAAGGATCCGGGGTTGCTGCAAGCTACAGTGCAAGTCCCTGGCTGTGATGTAGGTTGCAGCTATAGCACCAATTTATCACTTAGCCTGGGAACTTTCAAAAGCCACAAGTGTGGCAGTAAAATGGAAAAAAAAAAAAAAAGGTATCAGTGCCTTGAAGATACTTGAGTTCTTACCTCCTTTGCAAGGTAATTGTGCACTTTCCTATCTTGTCTGACCTCACTTTGTGAAGCTGTTTCTGAGCATTTCTGCAAGTCTCCAGTCACAGGTCTTTGCATCAAGTCTTAACCTGCCCTGACTTCTAAAAAAATTGAAATGAAAAGGAATTAGAGTGGGAAAATCACTATAATTTCTCCTATTCAATTTGTTCGATTTCATTTTTCCTGGAAGCTCTGGGCTCCTGGATTAATGCTTACTCCAGAGACTAGACTGAAAATTGACATCTCTGGGTAGGATATTGGAGAAGGCCTGCCTGGAAGATACAAGAACATTAAATATTTGGCCCCTCGAGGTTTCTTTCAATCCAAATATTCTGGAGTCCAGAAAGGAACGGGGGTCCCTCTATCATAGATTGTTCAAAACTAAGTTTTTACTCTAGACTGGGGAAAAAAAAAAAAAAAATGTGCCCATTGCATCACTAGATGGCGCCGGCAGATAGGCAAGAACAACTCTGATAAAAAAATGTTAGCATAAACTTTCTAATAAACCAGAGAATTCCTTTGTTTCCAGATGAGCAAGATCAGCTTTGACCATGAACATGTCAGAATAGCTTTCTGGAGTAGCAGTAACCTAACTCTACTTCTTTACCCTAAATCAGCCAAATGGCCAAGACTGAATGAAAGCAGTAGAGCAGGTACTTAGGGGTAGAAGTATTAATAAAGAATTATAAACCTCTGAACTACATAGAGTCCAAAACAGAGATAAGAGGTCTCCTCTGTGCACTACGATCAGAGATGATAAGCTTGAGATTCTCATTCTGAGAGGAAAGAGTGTTCGCCGGTGAGATGAGTCTGTGAATTCAGGCAGCTTCCACTTAAGAATTACAGCAGGAACTCTCCTACTTCCCGACAAACTGTATTGCTTTAACAAATGTGGATCTGTTTGAGGACTACTGAAAGTTCACTATTTGATGAATAATTCACTGTTTGAACTATAACCACTAAGCAAGTTCTGATAAGTAAGCATTCAGGTGGGATCAGGATTTTTGGATTTGAAAAAGAGCGTCCATGGCCTCTGTCTCCTCTCAGCTCCTGCACAACTCTCTTCCACATTAACCAGGGCCCATTCAGTTCGTTTAAACTCTCAAGGCAACAGCAAAATTACCATGTAGAGAAGCGGCAGGATATGTGTCCAGGCAGTTCATCCTCAGATTGAAGCAAAGCAGGCCCCTTTATGACTTCCACTCACAGACCCCCATTCTTCCTTTTAGAGGAACGCAGAGTCAACTGCCTTTTTCGTATGACTTCTCCTTGAATATGTGAGGGTTCAGGCCTTCTTAACCAAAAAGAGTATCAGTGCCCTCCACCGTTTTTCATAAAACGTGGTTGCTGCAGTTATCATTCTAGGATTTATGGAAAACGTGTTCTGATCACATAGCCAATAGGACCACGAGCTGCCTTGATTTAAACACTACGCATCTATGAAGGCAGCCAAAATTTGGTTAACTCTCCTCACTGTTTTCTCTCTGGAGCCAGCGGGCAGCTGAAACTCCCAGGTCCTTCCCAAGGGTGTGGTAGGTCACATCCATCCCATTCTCGTGTACGCGATTGATTTCAGAATTAAATCTCAGGTGTCAAGCTCTGTAACAAAGTGTGGTTGTCAGCTCACAGCCTTGACCTGTCAAAATTACACACAATCGTTTCTTTCAGACGCTGATACCAGGCCTACCCAGATTCAAAATTGTGTCCCTCCTCTCCTGAGTTGTGTCATCGCAGGCAAATGACTCATCTTAAACCATCAATTTCCTCATTTCTAAAATGGAGATAACATTACCACCCACCTCCCAGGGTGGTACGATTTAAATGTGATCATTTTGTGGGAAAAAAAAATTCATCGAACACAATGCACAGAACATAGCAAGTGCTCAGGGAGTGTTTGCTGTTATCATTAATACCATACTCTGCTTCTTCACGTTAGCCATCCTCCCTTGTTCGAGTGCTGTGGAAATCTGATCAGCATCTCCTTTAAGACACAGACAAAAATACTGCCAGGGAAGTTAAAGGGAGACCTCACGGCCCACCACCGTAGCGTCTCTGCAGGCTATCTCTGCACTAATCAGCAGTCTTTAGGTATAATTCGTACCCCAGCCCTGGCTGTTCCCACTGGCCGCGAGCCAGTTCACGTCTTCCCCACAAGGAGATTATGATGGATCTTGTCAAACGCCGGGCTGAAAGCAAGTATGGTTTTGACGCCACTTCTTTCTACCAGTCTAATATCCCTATCAAAAAGGGAATAAATGAAGACATGTTTTGTTTTCTGAGATTTCGGGTTGGCTCTGAGTGATCTCTGCTTTTCTAAAGGCTTACAAAGAGTCTGCTTAATAATCTGTTCAGTTGATGGGTTAAAGTGGTCAAATTGTGGGTTATTTCCTCCTTCGTTTCTAGTATTATAATAATGTTTGTGGAGTAAATAGCTTTTTAAAATTCTGTTCTAGAATTCTGCCAGGGATAATTGTCAAGCTGACTGGCTTATCGTTTTTATAATGTGCCCCTTTCCCCCTTTTTGAGAACCCGGACAACTTTGTTCTTCTCTTGTCTGTTAACAGTTCTGCCATTCTCTCTGCTTTTTCAAAGATTATTGACAATGGTTCTGGGAGTTCTTTGAGCAACCTGGGATGTGATTTGTCTAAGTCTGGAGATTTGAATTTATTAAGTGTCGGGGGGGAGGATTTAAAAAAACACCACACTAGTTTCTAGCCCTGGTTTTTCCCTTTATCAGCCGAGTGCTCGTAAGCAGGTTTTGATTTTATTTCAGCTGAAATTTCCCCATGTGGGAAATAAGGCATTTGGACCAGATTAAATTGAAGGGCTCTTCAAGGTCTGATGGTCTCTGTTCTATGTCTCGAGCAATCTAACATTTTCTTACTGTTCTCATTTCCTTTGGCTTTCAGTTTCTTCTCAATAAAATTTGTTCTGTACTTTTTCTTTTATTTTGTTTTGAGGATACATTTTACTTTAGAGCCCAAACACCTTAAAGTGACACTCAGAGCCAAAATTCCTGGCCCAATATTTCCCCTCGCCTGTGTCTCCTCCTCCCCGCCGGGTACCAGCCGTGTCCCCTGAGCGGACGAACACGCTGACTCTCCCACGTGTCTGCTCCTCGCCATCCTTTTGCTGTCACCTCCTTAAGGTGAACGGTTATTCCCAGCCACCTCTCTCAATCAGATTCCACTCCTCCTTTAAGGCCCAGTTCAGTTAACTCTTCTCTTCTTTCCCACCCCAACCCCACAGTGCTTTCCTCTAAATTTCCCACGCATTCACTGCAGAGTATCTGGCCCTTCATGGTGACAGACTTGTGGCATTTGGGTGTGGATGTGTTGTTGAACTGTGTAGTTATTGATTTACCTCTGTTGAGCACTGCCCGGGTTGCTCAATAAACCCTAGTGGATGTTTCCAGGCTATTATCAGTTTTCCCTAATCAGAACATTTAGGAAATTACCCAAATCGGGGAAGTGCCTTTTTCATCTTAGGAATAACGGAAAGGTGAGTGCGTGTAGTTTAAGACCTGATATCTTAGTATATTTTAAGACAAGAAAAGGACTCTAGTACACAATTGATGATGAAGCCAAAACTGGCTCACTCCCCCCGCTCCCCCACCCCCACAAAGCTAGTGCAGATTAGGAGCTGGAGAAAAATTGCTTAACCTGCAAAATTACTAATTGGTTCAGGATCAAGTCTGGCTTACCAGTGCCTAGCTTAGCCCCGTCCAAACTTCCCTGCATTGGCCAGTGCAGCCTAAAGCTTTGGGTCAGAGGCCAGGTTTACACTTTAATAAATAGTATTGTTACATTTCTTAGTATGTATCGTCCATCACACCAGCTGTACATCCTAGCAGACATGGATTGTGCAAATATGTTGGCACATAGAAAAGGATGATTGGATCCCTACGCCCATCCCTGGGATATCTGTAAAATATTTGTTCACAGTAAGTTGTAAACTGTAATGAGTAATCTTAACAGAACACTTTGGAATCACACCACTGTCTTTATATAAAAGGACTTCCTTTTTGGAGTTTGGAGTTCCCTTGTGGCTCAGCAGGTCAAGGATCTGGTGTTGTCCATGCAGCGACTTGGGTCGCTGCTGCAGCGAGGGTTCGATCCCTAGCAGGGGACATTCCACATGCTGTGGGCACTGCCAAAAAAAAAAAGCGCTATAATTATAAGAAAAGACTCGTGATGAGACTGTAACAGATGAAAAAATTGTCTCACCAAAAATGAGCTACTCACAAGCTCACAAATCACAGCAGACACACACGCACTGTGCATCCACCATGCACCAGACACTGCGGTAGACATGGCGTTAGGGACGTGGTGATATAAAAAAGATACACAGGGAGTTCCTGGAGTGGTTCAGCGGGTTAAGACCCTGATTTAGTGTCCGTGAGGATGAGAGTCCAATTCCTGGCCTCGCTCAGTGGGTTAAGGATCTGGTGTTGCTGCAAGCTGTGGCGTAAGTTGCAGCTGTGGCTCGGATCCGGTGTTGCTGTGGCTGCAGTAAAGGCCACAGCTGCAGCTCCAATTCCTGGAAGGCCCCAGGAACTTCCATATGCTGTGGGTATGGCCCTAAAAAGGGGGAAAAGAAAAAGATACACAGATCTCCCTTACAAGAGGTTCACACTCTTGCAGAGGGGAGACCACCACATAAACAGATAACAACCGTGATATAAAAAGAGCTCTACGAGTTATTTTTGAGGCTCTAGCCCAGAACACGGGAGGAAGTGAACACCTCTGTTGCTGCTGGGTGTGCCCTGAACAAACACCCTTCTCCCCACTCCGGAGGCTGCCTCATGCACGGGGGAGAGGCTGGCTGGCTTCTCTGCGGGTCACTACCTGTGTCTTAGAGGGAGTCTTCCATCTGCAGGAGAAGGTCAGGAACTCAGAGGCCGCATTGCTTACTGTTACAATGAAACCTGCAAACTCACAAGTCACTCCCGGCTTGTAAAGCGGTGTTTGTATAGCTCTTTCATTGCCCTAGTTGGGGGTGATAAGCACAAATCTCCCAGGCAAATAGAAGTAAAACCGGTGCTTAGTAAGCTCATAATAAATGGGAGTGTTTATAACTGTTAAACATAACGATAACAGTGGAACTCTTTCCAGGAAAGCAAAAGTAAAAGTGTGTGAAGAAACAGCCCAGCCACATGCGATGCTGGATGTACCACCAGGCGTGGGAACATAAACTTCTGCACCCTGGCTCCCTTTTATATAACAATCGCCCAGAAATCACACCACCTAAGCCACATCTCCTCCTGTTCCCAAACAGAGCTGTCTAACCTTGTCACTTCGAGCTGAGGAAGTACTTTTCCTGGCAAATCTTAGGCCTGGGAAGCCAGCCTTATCCCTCCCATGCTTGAACTCCTGACCCCCGCTCCCCACCCCCACCCCCACCCCCACCCCCACCCCTCATCTTTCCAGGTTGTAAATTCCAGGCCAGTCCATTGCCTGGACACTGGCTACCCTACAGTTTTTCCCCTTTCTCTCCGATGCCTGGGCAGGGAGGGCTCCTCTCCACCCCACTCCCTAGCCTTCCGGGGAGGAAGGTGAGTTCAGAAGAAGAGTTCAGAAGAAGAAGTTCTCCTGAACAGAAGTCAATCAGGCTTTCCCTGTCACCCTGATCAGGCCGCTTTGCAAGGCCCTGAAAGTCTGCACAGCCGGCCTCCCACCAGCAGGGGGCTCTGTTCCTGCCTCCTTCCACCCACAGAGGTTCTGCTGAGGAATGGATAGTGGTCCGCGCCCCCTCGCGGAACTCGAGCATCGTTGGTACAGGAGGGAAAGATGGATTTCCAGGTTTCCTCCCAGGGGAAACCTGTCATCACCACGGCAGTGAGGGCAAGGCAGCCGTGTGCAAGAACGCTCCTTTAACACCATCAGGCGTTCTCAAAGGTGTAGCAACACGCCTTCAGTGGAGCAGGGGGGGAAGGAGACCCCCAGTCTTCATTTATCAGCTCCTGGTCTTGAGCCCGTGAATGTCTCCAAGCCTCCTTTTCTGCATCTATAAAATAGGGACGGTAAATACTTACCTCCTGAATTTGTCTTGAAGGTTAAATCTGATAATGCACGCCAAGCACGGCACCAGGACTGGCGTATTTCAAGTACTCGGCAGTATCTGTTTCATTATGTGAAAACCATTGTTACCTTAAGTGGATAGTTGAGTTTTTTAAAAACTTTGTTTTCTGAACTTTAATGTATTAATAAATTTATCAGTGCAGGAATAATACATGTATCTCTAACACGTAAGAAAAGTAGAAGTTCTTTCCAGAGTGAAAAATTCCACTGGTGTGTTAACTTTGATCAGTAAAGACCTTCTCTAGAGCCCCCTGGTGGCCTAGAGGTTAAGAATCGGTGTTGGCACTGCTGTGGCTCGAGTTCAATCCCTGGACAGGGAACTTCTGCATGCTAAGGGTGCAGACAAAAATAATAATAATAATAATAATATATATATATATATATATATATATATATATATAAAAGCATAGAAGAAGTAAATTGTAGGAGGCGGGCATGAAGGTGTTCTGTTCTACCATGGCTGAAGGTTTTGGCTCCGAGCCTCCGTGAAGGCCTTTGTAAGTTAGTTCTAAAAGACTGTTTTAGGACCAAAAAGCACAATGCGTTATCATCCCCCATATGTTGCAGCGCCCTGCCCTGAAGCACTATTCCCAAGAGGAAAGCTCCCCACTTCTCAGGTGAGGAGCACCTTGCTATAAAGCCCCGCAGAAACACAAGGTCGCATCCAAACTTAGAGGCAGGTGGGGAAAGTAAGTAAAAAAAGATAATGGAGAACGCCACCGAGATTGATGCCTGCACGCCCTGCTTCCCACTGTCGCTCGTGAGGAGCAGAGGCTCCCACTCGGGCACATTCGGGGACTTTAGTCTGCAGTGCGTCTCCTTTCCCATTTCTATGTTGCCGAGAGACTCCGGGACAAGGGAAGGGTCTGGAAACATCCTGCCCGGTGGAGCTGCAGGCTCGGTTTCAAGGAAGCCCAGACAGAAACACTCCGGGCTCCGAGTGGGCGTGACATCACGGCCCCCTCTGCCCGCCCGCCCTCTCCTAGGGTCCCTTTCCCAACGTCATCCTCCAACTTCCTTAAAATGGCTTGTGTGTCTTTTCAAATGTTTATGTCGTGGGAACACCTTTTCAACAGATGTGACCTCACACCCACCTACGGTCTCCACTTCTTTCTGTTAATCAGGTCTTAAAGCCCCTGCGAGTGGTTCCTGTCTGACTTCCTCTGCTGGAGCTGTTCCCTCGAAAGTCTGGAGACTTTCAAGCCACCCCCCACCCCCCTCCGCATGGCCTCTGAGGCTGGTGGCCTTCCTTCAGGCTGTCTGCTCCTTTGCAGGCTAAGCTGTCTCGTCTTCTTCCGGCAAGAAAGTGGGTATGAACGCACAGACAGAGCAAGACTCTTTTTCTGTCTTTGCTGTCGCCCCTATCCCAAAGCACGCATGCGCACACAGAGACGTGCGCACACGTGAGCACGTGGGAGCACATAGCTCCGCGAGTAGAGGCGTCCTGAACGGCCCTGCTTCTGTCTGCCCCTCTCTTTCTCAGTGGGTTCATCCCGTCCCAGGTATTTTGGCTCTGATGGCAGCTGCCACTGTGTCCACTTACTTGGTGACTCCTGGCTCTTCCGCGTCTCCTGATTTCATCCACCTCTTACCACCTTCTCCGTGGGCCTTTGGACCTGGATCCGAGTTGGCCCCACGTTCAGCCTGGTGACCACCCGGGCTATGACCATACGCTTCCATCTCCCCGCGTACCAGCCTGTCTGCGCCTGCCCTTATCCCATCACCGGGGATGAGCTGGCTACACTCCACTCTGCGCCGATCCCACCCTTCGAAGTCACTCACTGTCCTAGCAATTCTCCCCCCCACTCCCCATCACCAGTTCTCCTCGCCCCACTGGGTCTGCCCACCAGCCTTCAGACCTGCTCCCATCTTAGACGGACAGGGGCAACCTCCTCTAGCCCCACTTCCTCCTCCACCACCGTCCCGTTTCTCTCCTTCCCTTCATGTCAAAATTCCTTTAAACAGGTGTTAATACTCACGGTCTCCGATCTACTCCTGCCTTTCTCTTTGTTGAACTCATTCTAATCCGAATTTCAGAGCCCCCTCCCCCCTCCTCAGGCTTCCTCGCACAGATCCTACCCCCAGCCAGGGCTGTTCTTACCCAGATCACCAACCATCTCTCCACCGCACAGCCTGCAGCCACTCTGAGAACTCAGCATACGGGACCCCGGGGCAGCCTTTGGCCGAATTATCATCCCATTCTTCCTCAATATTCATTCCGCTCTGGATTTTCCTTCTTCCCTCCCAGACACACCTTTTCTGTCTCCTTGGCTGATTCCATCCTATTCCCTGATTCCCAGTAGCAGAATGCCCAGGGCCCAGTCCTCGAACCTGTCCCCTTTCCTGAATGCTCCTTCTTCCATAGTCATCGCATGCATGCTATGGCTTTAAATATAATCAGGATGATTATGATACTTTCACTTATAATTGCACATGAACCTACCAGTTTCCTATTCTCTGTTTCCATTTCACTGTTTAATGGGCATTTGGATGTGCTCACAACTAATTCCTGGTCTTGCTACCAAAACCCACTCTTCCCACAGCCTTCCCCATCTCAGCCAACAGCGTCCGTCTGCTTGCTCAGGGGAGAATCTTAGAGACCTACTAGCCACCCTCCCTTCTTCCCTCCCTTCCTCCCTTCCTCTCTCTCTCTGTCTCTCCTCTCATACTCTCTACTTTTATTCTTCTGCAAATCCTATTCTCTTCACTTTCAAAATATGTAAACAAGGGCCTCTTGTGGCTCAATAGGTCAAGGATCTGGCATTGTCACTGCAGTGACTTGCATTGCTGCTGTGGCACGGGTTCGATCCGTGGCCTGGGAACTTCCATATACCGCAGGCAGGGCCTCTGCCCCCCCCAAAAAAAGACCAAAACTGATGAGGCGACAGGTGCAGCTGGGGAGAAAAGATTGCCCCCCAGCCCAGCCCCACTCCTGGACCAAATTCCAAAAAGCAGGTATGGAAAACGCCGTGACATAATTTAGCATGTTTTTTATGTGGCATTCAAATCAACGAGAAAAGAGGAAGACATAATTCAGGAGAGCTTGCTGGTGGCTCAGCAGATTAAGGATCTGGTATTGTCACTGCAGCAGCTCAAGGTCACTGCTGTGGCTCAGGTTGGATCCCTGGCCTAGGAACTTTTGTATGCTGAGGGTGGGAAGGAAGGCGGGGAGGAAAAGAAATCTCTGGGGGGGGGATTAGGTAAGCACAATAACCACATCTCACCACTCCCAAAGCTACTTCCTAGACCAGTGCCGTGTAGTGACGTCCTGACAGGTTCCTCTGCTTCTATCCTTGCTGCCCTCGCTCTATTCTGCAGTTATAGGCAGACCTCATTTTCTTGGACTTTGCTTTACTGCCCTTCACAGATATGGCATTTTTCACAAATTGAAGGTTTGTGACAACCCTGTGTGAAGCACATCTCTTGGCACCTATCATCCTGACAGCAGTTGCTCATCTCATGTCTCCGTGTCACGTTTTGGTAATTTTCGATACATTTCAAACTTGATCCTGATGGTGACCTGTGTGATCCGTTATCTTTGATGTTATTCTTTTTTTTTTTTTTTTTGGTCTTTTGACCTTTCAAGGCTGCACCTGCGGCATATGGAGGTTCCCAGGCTAGGGGTCTAATCGGAGCTGTAGCCACCGGCCTTCGCCACAGCCACAGCAACGCGGGATCCGAGCCACATCTGCGACCTACACCACAGCTCACGGCAACACCGGATCCTTAACCCACTGAGCGAGGCCAGGGATCGAACCCGCAACCTCATGGTTCCTAGTCGGATTCGTTAACCGCTAAGCCACGATGGGAACTCCTTTGATGTTATTCTTATGAGAAGATTACAACTTGCTGAAGGCTTAGATGATAGCACATTTTAGCAATAAAATACTTTTAAATTAAGTATGCACATTTTTCTAGGTATGTTTTTCTAGACATAATGCTGTTATATAGTTAATAGACTATAGTATGGTGTGAACATAACATTTTTTTTTTATTTTTATGGCCAAACCCTAGGCCAGGAATTGAAGACAGGCTGATGTTTCAACCTACGCTGGATCCTTTAACCCACTGAACCAGGCTGGGAATCGAAACCCCCCCCCCACCTCCACAGTGACCCAGTCAGATTTTTAACCCACTGCACCACAGCAGGAACTCCTAAACATAACTTTTATAAGCACTGGGAAGCCAAAAATACTCGTGTTACTTACTTTATGGAGATACCTCACTGCTGTGCTTCAGAACTGAACTTTTAATATCTCTGAGGTCTTTCTATTCTGTATTGAAATTGTCTGCAGTTCTCACTATGGTACAACAGGATCAGTGGCGTCTTAGAAGCACTGGGACACAGGTTCGATCCCCACCTGGCACAGAGGGTTAAGGATCCAGTGTTGCTACAGCTGTGGCATAGGTCAGGCTCGGATCTGACCCCTGGTCTGGGAACTCCATATGCCGTGGGATGGCAAAAAAAAAAAAAAAAGGGAAGACTTGAAGTAACCTCTTCTGCCAGTCTCAAAACTCCCTAACCCCCTTCCCCTTGAATTTTTCCACAGCCTTATCAATATGTATGTTTACCTGTTAGTCTTGTTCTTTGGTTTTTTTATGGTCTGTCTTTCCCTATAAAAAGTAAGCTCATTACGGCAGGAATGCCTCTCTGTCTTGTTCGCTCCTGAATCCTCATTGCCTAAAATGTATCTGATGTGTAGTGGACACACAATAAATGTGTCCAGTGACTGACTGAATGATGGAAGGAATGATTTTCTCCCTTCAAGATGATTTTCCTTTGTCCCCTATATTTGTCATTTGAACCAACACCCCTAGTTTTGGATTTAACTTCCTCCAGTGCGTATTTACTATAATATCCTACAAACTGATGTTCTTAACAGTAACAGGATCAAGACTAGGAAACAGTCTTCCTGATTCCCAGCCTAGATTCTCCCCACTGTCTGGTCTATTTAGCCTGCAGACCTTTTTAATGTTCCATTTGTAGCATCCAGACATGAGGGCGGGCTTAGCTAGAGACTCTGGGATGGCACAGGGTCTGATCACACCTGAGACCCCTGTTTAAACAGTCATAGGAACCAATTCTTTTGCCCATTCTTAGAGGTTTTAAGGTGTTAAATGATATTCTTGTTAGACTTTGTGGTTTAAGAAACAGTACAGAAAGTGAGGGATGGAGTAGCTTGGAACCAGCTGAGAAAAAAACAAATAAGCACCTTTGTTTCAGAACTTCCTGAGTTCTGGGAGCCCCCGTGTCCGGGGCAATGATGAGGTTGAATCGAGTGTAAGAGACTATCTGTGACAGTCATAATCTTTGCTCCCTTCTTTTGCATATGGCAACAGCCCTTCTCTCTGAAACCAGGTAAACAACAGAACAACAGCAGGGCCCGGGGCACGGCAAACTCAGATCCTTGGAGGGACCAAGCAGAGAATGTAAAGGAGGGGGAATCAGGGATTAGGCAACCTGGAGAGGTGTGGTCTCTCCAAAGGGATGGCCACTACTCAGCCTGACCCACCATCACTGTGGGAGGGAACGTGAGTCAAGAGATTTTTCAGAAGAAGCTGGAAATCTAGTACTTGATGTCAAATCTCCTAAACTGTAAATGTTGGCAATATATTCGAAAATTTTTAAATGTCATCTATCCAAAAAAATCCCAACACCTCTCTGGGGTGAACACACATAACCTGTGGGCTGCTTACCTATAACCTATTATGTGAGAAAATACCAACTGAGTCCAACCCCTGGCTTTAGCTATTGGATCATGAACAAAGTTATTTCAAGTGACTTAACCTAAGCTTCATTTTTTTTTCCCATCTCTAAAATCTAGAGGGTGCTTCCAGCCAGGACAGATTTGAAGATTAATTGAAACAACGTGATTGGTACCCAACACTAATTTCCCTTCTTTCTCCATCTCTGCCCTCTCCCCTCTTTCTCATTGCACAATAAACTGAAAGAATAGCTCTTCCACATTCTTCTTTGAAGCCAGTTAAGCAACATTTTTTTTATCATTTGTCCTGTTTTTCTAGGAAAATGGGTGGCGGGGAGTCTAGACGCTCACTCCCAGTGGCTTATCCGATCTTATTTGCATCTGCAATGGGAAGTAATCATAAAGGGAGTTTTTCAGTTGCTGTTGTTATTGTTTTTGTTTTATTATGTTATTGTTTTGTTGTTTGAAAGATAAGAGGACAGAGGATGTATTAAAGAAACATTCTTCATGCAACCTAAATATCCATCGACAGATGAATGGATAAAGTAGTTGTGGTGTTCTATAAAAGGAAAAAGAAAATGTGTATGTTTGTGTGTATACATATGTATATACACACGCAATGGCATACTACTCACCCATAAAAAAGAATGAAATCTTGTCATTCACAGCAACATGGATAGACCTAGAAATTATCATGCTAAGTGAAGTAAGTCAGACAGAGAATAACAGATATCACTTATATGCAGTATTTGTTATATTATTTATTATCAATGATAAGGTTTCACTTATATGTGGAATCTTTAAAAAAAATGACACAAATGAACTTATTTACAAAACAGAAATAGACTCCCAGACATTGAGAACAAATATATGGTTACCAAAGGGGGGTGGAGATAAATTAGGAATTTGGGATTAGCAGATACACACTACAATATATAAAATAGATAAACAACAAGGTACTACTGGAGACCACAGGGAACTATATTCAGTACCTTGTAATAACCTATAATGGCAAAGAACTCGAAAAAGAGCACACACAATATATTAAAATGGAATAAAAAATATATATATATTCACTTTGCTGTGCACTTGAAACTAACACAACATTGGCATTCAACTAAAATTTTTTTTAAAAAGAAACATTCTTCCCGAAATTAAATTCTGAGAGTACAATCTCCTGTGACTCTGACTAGGAAGCAAAGGGAAGCCCCAGAGCCAGTGGAGGAAGCCCTCCAGGACCCTCGGGCTCTCAAAGAGCCTTTGCAAAAGTGGGAAGGAGGGCAGAACCAGAGGAGAACAGCACAGGGTATCACAGGCTGGCAGCCATGTGTTAGCAAGGCTGAGGCTCGGAATCTCGCTGAGACTTGCAGAAAATGCTCAGAACGGCAAAAAGCGCTGTGGGTGAGTGTGCCTGGAGCAGGAAGGACTGGGAAGGGCCAGGTCCAGTGCTCGGGGCAGACGGTGTAATGCTAGCAGATGACAGAATCAAAGCAGAGTTGCTCCATCTCCTCTGTCTTGGAGAACAATCATCAACCTGGAGAGGATCCTGTAAAATGTGGTCATAAGGAAACTGCAGCCCTAGGTGTGAAGCTCCGTAGGCAGTAAATACCTGCCCTCTTGAAATAAGCTCACGTATCCAGGTCTTGACAGATCTCATCCCTGGGGACCAAAGGAGTTGTAGATTTCATCCCGGAACCGTCATCAAGAATCTTTCAGGAATCTCAGGAGTAATGCCAAAGGACTGACGATGGGCAACTGTCTGAGTTCCCGAAAGGGGGCATATGTAGGTTCTGGAAAGTCTGCACTGCTGAGTTGAGCTTTGATCCCCAGCAAACCCAAACCTGGGTCATTAAAGAGTTAGATTGTAACCACTTCCAAAAGGAAGCAGAGATCTCAAGAAACCAGCACAAGCTGGTGGAGAACAAACCACCTTATACTAACTTCATTTCTTTTTTGAAAGGTTACCAAAAATCATCAGGTTGTCCCAGAGGTACTGACTCTTTCTGCAGAGGTTTAGGCAAAGTTTCTCAGGGTAAGATGAATAGATAAGGATTAGATGATCTACAGTTGGGTGAAGGCATAGCCAGGGAAACCACTGTATCCAGAAATCATCGAATGAGCCAAGTCACCTAAAAAAACTTGTGCGGAACAAGATGCCTCTGGTTCTTCTGGGGAGACCACCTTCTGCTAAATATCTCTCAGTGACATGAAAGATATACCACCATATAAATGTGGGCTGACACAGAATGGAGAAGCATAATTAATACCCAGCATAGCAGAAACAGGATAAGGTTGGCTGAGCAAGGAGCCAAAAAAAAAAACCACAGGGAATTTAATTGGGGAAAATGAAAGATTTCCGTTTTGATTTAAAACAAAAACAAATAAACAATGACTCAGTTACTGAAACTATTGATAAGAGTTAATGTGAAAAATGTCTTGAGGATTTTAGTTAACAAAAATCTCAAGATGAGCCCCAGATTGTGACATGGCTCCAAAACCTTAGTGTCTATTAGGTAGTAAGACGGAAACATATCAGCCACACCAAGATGCTGAGAGCACTGTTGGGCATCGGAGTTTGAGGCACCATATTTCTCCTTTACATTCAGCTTTGTGAACCTCTGTAATTTTATTTTAATTACAAAAGAAAAGTATAGTCATTGTAAGAAACTTAGAAATGTAGAAAGATGAAGAGAAGGAAACAAAAAGGATCTAGTCTCTGCAGTGCCTGGAGGCAGGTTCAGTCTCTAGCCTGGCACCGTGGGTTAAGAATCCAGCGTTGCGCAGCTACAATGTAGGCTGTAGCTTCAGCTTGGATCTGAACCAAGAACTCCACATGCGTGGGTGGCCAAAAAGGAAAAAAGAAAAAAGCATCTAACTGTCACCACTTAGGGATAACTACTGATAATATGTTGGGATGTGACCTTCAAACCTTTTCTTGTGTGAGATGGAGGCATATGGAGGGAAGAAATGAAAATGTGCAGAGCTTGTATTCTTCTTCTTTTGAAATTAACATCACATTCTGGATTTTCCTGAATGGCTGCGGAGCCCTGAGATACTCTTTGAAAGCGCAGTTTTAATAGTCACACAATCCATTATCATATGCATATGTCTTAATTGGTTTAAATTGACTCACTCGTGGGCATTTAGGTTGCTTCCCTTTGGAGGCGGTGGCTGGGAGCTGGCCCCAAATTTGAAAAGGGATACTGATGAAGGACTGAGTAACTTGAGAAGGCCAGCCTGCTTAGGGAGGTCTCTTAGAGGGGCAGTTTGAGAGCTGAGACTGTTTATCCCAGGGAAGGAATGACCAAGAGCTTTGATAGCTGCCTTCAAACCCTCAACTTGCTGTCAAGGGGGAAAGGGAGTGAATCGGTTTTGTGTTCCTCTAGAAGGCTGAACCACGACAAGAGGAGAGGGGCTAGTGGGAGTCTGATTTCAGCTCCATCTCTAATGGGCCCTGCTGCCCAGCCATGCACCACGATGCTTTAAGAGGGAGTAACAGTTCCAATATGGGAAGTGTCTAGGCTGAGACTAGATGGCCACCTGGGGCAGGAATCCGTAGACAGGCTTCTTCCCTTGAGTGGGAGATTTGAAATAATAGCTTCCAAGATCCCTCCCACCTGGAAGACTGCATGCTTCTTTCTTGCCCTCCTTTGACCTTGCTCACAGCAAGAATTTATGGCAGGTAAGGAGTAAAGAAGTCGATGTCATTAATTTTAGTGCTGGAATCAATGAGGTAGCTCAGAGATACAATATACGTCTTTGTCCTCTGTCTTGGCTCCCATCTGGGCAGCCTTTACAGTCAACAAAGCATTCTTCATGTAGACCTTGCAACTTAATACTTGTAACAGCTTTGCGAAGTAGGTGTTGCCATTATCCCACTTTTAAAGGTGAGAACATTGAGGCCAAGGTGCTAAAGTGACAAAGCCCCATCTTCTAGCTCTGGTTTCCTGGCACTTTCCATGGTGCCCCACACTTCTGCTGTGAGTCCCTGTGTATGCTCTGTATGGGCTGCCCCTTGAAAGGCTTCTGTCCTTTACACTGTGCATATTTATTATCTCTGCAGCTAAATATTTTCTGTATTAATTTCTGCTTGTACAGCAAAGTGATTCGGTATACATATGCACCTTCTTTTTCATATTTTTTTCCATTATGGTTGATCACAGCATATTGGATATAGTTCCCTGTGTTATACAGTAGATCCTTGTGGTTTATCCATTCTGCATGTAATAGTTTGCATCTCCTAATCCCAAACTCCCAGTTCAACACTCCTCCACCTCCCCTTCCACTTGGCAACCGAAGTCTGTGCTCTATGTCTGTGAGTCTGTTTCTGTTTCATAGATAAGTTCATTTGTATCCTATTTTAGATTCCACGTATAAGTGATATCATATCGTATTTGTCTTTCTCTGTCTGCCTTACTTCACTTTTAGAATCTCTTGGTCCATTCATGTTGTTGCATATGGAAATTATTCCATTCTTTTTCAAGGTTGAGTAATTTTCCATTGATGTACATCTTAATCCATTTGTCTGCTGATGGACATTTAAGTTGGCTATTGTGCATAGTCCTCTGCAGTGAGATTTTTAAAACCCTTTATGGCACGATTACACTTAGTTTCCCTTTACATCCCATTCTTTTGCTGCCTGATGATCCCTCTAAAATGCAGATCTGATCGTTCCAACCCTGGTTTAGAATATTTTAACTCACCCCTACCTTGCACAATTACTCTTAACCCAGTTGGGAGGGGACTTGGGAGATGAAGGTGGTGCACATTTCAGAATCATAGGAGGAAGTGAAGGATGGTTAGAAGCATCAGACACAATACAGCATTATTTGAAAAGAAAAAGTGATTGACTCCCACATTTCCTGCACGGTAGAGATCTATAAGCAATACTCTAAGTCTCAGGCCTTTTAGGAAAGCATATTATTTTGCAAGTGCAAAGGTGTGCAGAGATTTCTATTTTTACGCCATTGTTTTTGTTCTTGTTGTTTGAGAGAAACTGACAGAAGGGGTGAAATCATGCCAACTCTGTCACAGATGAAATTTCCAAATACGTATCGGCCTGTGTCAGGACTCTCCTGTTGGTCTATAGTTTCTGTGTCAAAGCAATTCCATCTTAGTTACTGCAGCTTTATAAGATGTTTTGATCTCTTGTATGACAAATGCCCTCGATTTAAAAAAAAAAAATTGAATATAAGCTTCCCAAGTGCCTTGAAAAACTTCTTTCTGTTTTGATTGTAGTTGTACTGGATGCCTAAATTTAAAATTGGAGATCCCTAATGCTATCGGGTCTCTCTATCCATTTATTTGCAGGTGATAGTTTGCCACTTCATCTGTCACCTGCCCCACCTGGCCCCCGTATTGGCAGAGCCTGCCTCCTGTGACAGAGACCGAAGAAATGAGACACTTTTCGAGCGCCCCCTGCTGGTAGGCAGGACCTCACAACCTCTTCCCCGGGGATGGGAGACAGGGTGACATTCTATGAGAAAAGTCTGATGAACATGAAAGCGTGAGAAGATAGTTCTTAAAACTTCCTTCAGAACGAGGCTGAACAAAGGGCACTTTACATGTTGACTGTAGCTAATGCACCAACCTCCAGCCAGGAGAGGACAAATCTGAGGGCAGGGGCTGTACTGGACAGGATTCAGCAGAACGGTGGAAAGAGCCTGTGCTTTTGACAGCATCCTGCGTTACAGGATTAATGTCCCCTGCAATTGCCTATACTGGACTTCTTGTTATGCAAAATAATAGCCTTATATTTAAGACACTTCGGGTTGGCATCTGTTACTTGCATGTGATGGCATCCTAATTAATCTAACACGTCTTTTTTCATTTCCTGAGATAGTATGCCATCCTTTTCTCCACAAGCATCTTCTTCACTTTTGTGACTAAGACATTTTTAAAAATTACATTCCTAATTGTCCTGGTGATTATCAGGTTATTTGTTTGCTGGTCTCACATCCAGGTTAGGGATCACTCTTACTGATTTGAAAAGTATCTCTAGAATGTCTTACAGGGAGTCCCCTGGTGGTACAGCAGGTTAAGGATCCCAAGTTGTCACTGCAGGAGCTTAGGCTGATGCTGTGGCAAGGGTTCAAACCCCAGCCTGGGAAATTTCACGTGTCAAGTGTGCAGCAAAAAAAAAAAAAAAAAAGTCATATGGACTCTCAACATCTGCAAATAAAGATCATTTTCCTTTTGTTTTTAAGTTCTTATGTCTGCTATTTATTTTCTTTATCTGATTGGACTATCCAAGACTTCCAGCACAGGACTGAAAAGAAGCAGTTAGAGCAGTTTTGTTTCCTCCTGACTCCGAAAGGGGCACTTGTTGAGTTTCACCTCTCAGAGCCCCTGCAGGGCACAACTCCCCGATGCCCACTTACCTTACTTTGCCACAATGAGTGACTTTGTAATATATTTTAATCAATACTCTTTACTAGGTTGATATGTCCCTTTTTTCATATCAGTTAGCATTAGGCTTGCCTGAGAGTAACACAAAAAGACTAAATGGTAGTATACGAAACAAGGTAGAAATTTATTGTTTATGCTCAAGAAATCCAGTCCATTAGGATGTAAATAGTACAGCATGTCTCAGAGACCCAGGTTTGTAACTATCATGCTGTTCCGCCATCTGACTGTAAGGGGGAAAATGTCCCTTCTCAAGGGGTGAAGAGAAAGTATTGAATAGAATTTATCGTTGGTTTGTAGTCTTTTTAAAAACTTAATAAACTAAGACTAGAAGGTATGGCTGAGATTGCTAGTTTCACTCCAATATTTATTCTCCTTTTATTACATTGGGAAAGAAAACTCAATCCTTTCTTCTGCATTATCAAATATATTTGCATAAATGTATCATTTTCTCTAATGATTTGTTTAATTTCCATTCTAAGGCAATGTGGCTCTGCTCCACTTTTTGTTCTTAATACTGTTCATAGGTGCCTTTTGTCTTCATTACTAATCATTTTTCTTTTCTCAAAAAAAATCATATTTTAGTTTTTTTGTTTTATTGATCTTTTGTGTTGCTTTTTTTCTAATTCATCGATTTTAATTTACCCTCATTTTTTCTCCCTCCTTCTATTCTTTTTAGGCTCTTTCTGTTTTTTACCCCCCCTTACTTCTTGAACTGACTATAAGCTCATTTACTTTTTACCTTTCTTTCTTTTTATTTTGTATTAATTTATATTTAATTTTTAATTTAAATTTTTTATTTATTTTTATTGTTTAAAATTTTAATTTATTTGTTAATTAAAGTACGTATGTATGTATGTATGTAGTATGTATTTATTTATTTATTACATATGGAAGTTCCCAGACCAGGGGTCAAATTGGAGCTGTAGCTGAGACCTATACCACAGCCACAGCCACACAGGATCCAGTCTGCATCTGTGACTTACGCTGCAGCTTGTAGCAATGCCGGGTACTTAATCCACTGAGCCAGGCCAGGGATCAAACCCTCATCCTCCCAGAGGCAGCATTAAGTCCTTAACCCAATGAGCCACAACAGGAACTCCCTTTCTTTACTTTTATAAATTAAATTTAGGTCTTAATTGTGTAAGTCTACATTAACTGCATCACATGCGTTCATGTGATCCTTTCATTTTTATTTGTATATTTGGAGCTCTGTCTCTTTCATTTATTCTGATAATCTCTGCTCTCAGTTGTTGGCTTTCATCCACCTGCAAGGACAGAATTATGAATTATTATTCTCTTTTGTTTATTTTTAATGAATGCGATTCCTTTTTCATCTCTTTGTTCATCTTAAACTTACTATTTATGTCTTTGTCAGACTGCTTCTTAAAATTCTTTTCAATTGAAGCGAATTATTGATTTTGTTGTTTTTCTTAGCACGCATTTCCTATGCATATTCTGGAAAGTTTGTAGGCTCATTTTACATGGGCGGCTTTTGTTTTGTTTGTTTGCTCTCTCTTGCACCGGTTGAAAAGCTTCTTGGATGCTTCCACCCAGCACCCTGTGTCCTCAGCCCATAGCCAGATTTACCTTGGTTTTCCTGGGGTCTCCTGTCCCACAGTGATTGTGGGGATATTGCAGAGTCAGTCACAGGACCTGGATCCGTTCCTTATTAGGAAGTTGGGTCTTAGATCGCTCACCTCCCTAGTCCCATGACTTCAGAGAGAGTCAGACCAGGTCTTGGGAAGGCAGCCTGTTTCCACCATCCTTTGCATAAAGAGCCTCTGCTCCCCCAAAGGAGCCAGGTTTCTTTCTGCTGCTGCCTACAGGACCATAGCTTATGCCCACTCTCGGCTTTGACTGCTCCATAAAAATATTTTTTTTCTTCTTTTTGAATTTGGCTATGCCTTATTGCTTGTTTTTTGTTTTTTGTTTTTGTACTTCATCTTTCATTGCTTTGTGCTTAGAGCACAGAGAATATGTAGAAATACAAAATTAAGGGGGGCCAACTTGACTGAAGGTCCATTTTATATAATCTTTTTCCTAAAAATTAAAATACAAACTCCTTAGGCTGGTGTTCAAGGTTGGATGCAGTCCACTCCACTGCAGACATTCTGCACTCCACTCCTTTGAAGTTATCTGCTGTTCCATGAACGTGGCACGCACTCTTATTCTTCTGCATAATTACATGTGCTGTTCCTTCTGTCTGGATGGCCTTCCTGCCACATTTGTAATCTCTAAGACCTTGACCAAAAACTATGTCACCTAGGAAGCTGGCTGCAGATCATACATGCTAAGTTATTTATGCCCTCTTTGTGCAATGCACTCAATACACTGTACTGAGTGAATGAATGAATGAATCATAGGGTATGAAAGATTGACTAAACACACAGTACATGTGATTTGCTGCTGTAACGTTTCTTCCTTGGTTAATTGTTTATCTCAGAGTCGTGAAATGTATTATATGAATCCAGTGCATTTAAAAATACGGGGAAAACCACAAGGACAGGTTTTCCATGAAGGTAATCTTACATTATAGCCATTAAGCTAACTCTGCATGAAGCCAGTTAAGACAGCCCATACACTTTTTGTAAAAGTGTAGCTTTTGCAGCTATTAAGGCAACATGATTAGGGACCAGCTCTCTCATTTCCTCCCTCAATATCTTGTTACTTTTTTTAAAAAAAAGGAGAATCGATGTTAGCCTAAGTTCTTTTTTTTTATTTTTAGAAAGGTATAAGTGTTAAAAATATGATGGAAAAAGCTTAATAACTTTAAGCTTAAATGTTTTAACACTATAAAAACCTGATTGTATTTTTCTATTCAATATTATTCTATCTCAGGAGAAAAGTTACATTTTTTTGGCTTCCTTTTTGACAGGGGAAAGATAATTTATCAGGCAAAGTGGCACCAAATGACATGTTTTTTGAGCAAAAATATTTACCTGATTGTCCAGCTTTGGGGGAATCCTTCAGGACAGTATTTCTTTCTCAGGAGCAGAATGAAGGCTCTGTGACATGGAGGGGAAAAAAGGGGGTTCGGTTGTGGGAGTTTCTTGTGCTTTCTTTTCCTCCAGCTCAGTCACACACAGTCACGGCAAAAACAGCAAATTCAACCAAGTAGCATTTCTGTTCTCAAAAACATCTCAAATCTGTATCTCTTCTGGGGAGAGACATGAAATCCATTCTAATGGGTAATTAAACTATCAAAATGCCTAAAACCACCGTCTCCTCTGGTGCCTGTCTACACCCACTTTCAGCCAGCACCCCCTCCCTCAGAGTCCAGTCAGCATGACCTCCTCTCCCTCAAGGCCACCCTCACCTCGTCCAGCATCATCCCAGGAGGGCTGTTCTGCCTGCATAGGGAACGTATCGGGTAAAAGCTACATATGGGAGTTCTCTCGTGGCTCAGTGGGTTAAGGATCTAGTGCTGTCACTGCTGCAGCTCCGGGTGCTGCTTTGGCGGGGGTTCCATCCCTCGCCCAGGGAGTATGGAGAACATGGGTAAGAGAATTTGGAAGCGAACATGATGTTATCATCCCATTTAACTCTAGAAATTCGCTCCCAGATACAAGGAATCATCCCAGATTTCTGAAAACCTGAAATTTAATTTATGTGAAAGTTCTCCTTCCTAGTGATTCTGCATCCCTAATCTGAGCTCAGGGCTTTATTCATGTAATAGAAAATCATTAACTGCTTACTTAGCTCTTTGCTCTATTTCTTATCCGTAAAGACTTTGAAGCCACAGTAGGGGCTTCAAAGGGAAGGATTTAGAGTTTCAACAACTTAGAACAAATCGATTGTTCAATGTCTACAGAAAGAATCCAAAGTTGATAAATTGTCTTCTCTCCTTATGATCATCCATCTCACTGTACTTGAGAGACTGAGGTACCTCCGAGGAGTGGGGATGAGGGAGAGGAATGTGAGGGTTTTTTGTTTTTTTTTAACGTAAAGAAAAATTATCTGAAAGTAGCTTTTGGCTTAGTATCTTAATCGTCCAAGTACTACGAACTTTTGAAGAGGAGAGCAAAATTCACAATAAATGTTGTCACATTATCTCTTTGTTTGTCTTATACCCACACAGTGATGTATGTCAACTATATGTCAGTAAAACAAGGGGGAGGAGAAAAAGAAGAGAGCAAACAAAAGCCACAAAGAAAAAGCACTGTCCAAAGAGGATGCATCAATCACAGCTCTTAGACACATAATTGTGGTCCCTTTAGTTTCATCTCATTTCATTTCAAATCATATTTACAAGCATCTATTATCTGTCAGGGGCAGAGTTGAGTTCTAGAACAGTGCTGTCCAGTAAAAATGTAATGCAAGCCTCGGGCATAATTTGGAAGTTTCTAGTAACCGCATTAAAATGATTAAAAAGGAATAAGTTTTGCTTCATAGCAGCACTATTCACAATAGCCAAGACGTGGAAACAACCTAAATGTCCATTGGCAGATGAATGGATTAAGACGTGGCGCATCTATACAATGGAATACTACTCAGGACTAAAAAAGAATGCAATCATGCCATTTGCCGCAACATGAATACACCTAGAGATTCTCATACTAAGTGAAGTCAGTCAGAAAGAGAAAGACAAATACCATGGGATGTCACATATGTGGAATCTAAAATATGGCACAAATAAACCTGTCTACAGAACAGAAAGAGACCCACAGACACAGAGGACAGACTGTGGTTGCCAAGGGAGAGGGCGAAGGGAGGGGGATGGACTGGGAGTTTGGGATTAATAGATGCAAACTATTACATTTCGAATGGATGAGCACTGAGATCCAGTTGTACAGCACAGGAAACTATTTCCAGTCTCTTGGGCTAGACCGTGATGGAAGATAACATAAGAAAGGGAGTGTATATACCTATATGAGAATGAATCCATTGCTTTACAGCAGAAATTGGCACAACCTTATAAACCAACTATAGTTGTTTTTTAAATGGAAAAAAGAAATAAATTTTGCAAATTTTCAACTGTGGAAAAGCTATAAAGATTAAAAAATAGATTTCAAACTTTGGAAAAAAATTTTTTAAAAATGAAGTAGATGAATGTGGTCTGGCCTGGCCGACCTCCTCCCTCCCCCACTGCTCCCGCCCTCTGCCCTGAACTTCAGCCTCCCCAGCCTTCTAGGTCCTTCCATAAGCCAGTCTTTTCCCCGGAGCCTTCCTTCCACAGCTCAGGTCCCTGCCTGCTGTCCCCTCCCAGGAGATCTGCCAGGACTCCTCGTCCTTTGGTAAAAAGGATGCAGCGATGGCTGATGGGGCTGGATGGGGACTCAGCATCTGGGGCTGCTCACACTTTATGAATGGGGAACGATGTTTTCATTCAAGCATGTAGTATGCATCCCCATGGTGGGATTTTGGACCCCGTGACAATGGGACTTTCATCTACGATTGTGTCGGTTGTCCCTGACCTGAAACTTGTAGCTAAGGAGTGAGTGAGATGGTACATCCATCTGCACTCTGCCCACCAGCTCACGCCCCTTGGCACACAGGCGTGCCCTCCTGAAGGAAAGAAAGACTTTTCTCATAACCGCAAAGCCTCTGAGGAACCAGCCAGGAGCAGCTTAGTGCCCAAGGGGCTTTGGGTTGGGGGAGAAGCCTTGCTGGCCCCTTTTAAGACACATCTGGCAAGTGGCCCCCTATGTTGTCATTGTACAAGGTCAGTGGAGTCTAGGATATACATATGTGTGTATTTGTGATTAGTCTTAGATCTTGACCATGAGGTTCTCACAGGGAGAGACAAGAACAGAAATATCCGTCCTTTCAATAAATCTCACTTGGGGCCCAACGTGAATCGCCTCTCCCCAAGACTCCGGTCCCCTGCAGTTCAGACAGAGTTTCCATGACAGCAGGAGGTGTGGGCTTGTATCTCAGGCCCGCTCACAAGAGAGCCTCGCTCGACTTCCCCAGGGGCTAAGGGGTTAAGGATCCTGAGTTGTCCCTGCGGCTTCTTGGGTCGCTGCTGTGGTGCGGGGTCGATCCCTGGCCTGGGAATTTCCACATGCCCCAGGCATGGGCGCGAAAAAAAAAAAGTGAGTCTTACTAAGAATTAGGGGGGACTGAGTCTCATCCAGATGAAGGAGGCCTTCTGGAGAAATGTGTGAGGGGCACGGCCATTGGACATCACTGTCCTGGTGGCACAAAACCTCCCCTTCAATATCACACCCACTCTACAAATTCACACCATCTATTTAAAAAAGTCTTACCCATTTAAGAAGCATTAGAAAATTTCCAAAACATCCTCTCCCTTCTCCCTTCCCTTCTTCCTCCTTCCCATGTGCCCGAAATCAACCATTTTATATATATATATATATATATATATATATATATATATATATATATACACACACCTGCTAGGTGTCAGCAGCAGCAAAGGACAACACAGTCACTCTCTGGTCTTAGAGAACTAGGCATCATTTTTCCGAGCTGGTTTCTCCAAGCAGAAAATTTTAGATCTCAGATGGCCTCTGGGAATTGGATGTTCAGATTTCCCGAATCCTCGGATCCCTCTTAGGTTCAGTAATGTTTCACCAAACGCTGAAGGGACTTAGTTGTGAGTCACTGAAAACCTATCAGGGAGGACAGGGTGCCGGGACCTTCTCCAAAGAGACGAAGCAATTCCTCGCCTGTGCTCTCTCATCACTTGGTAAGTGTGTTCAGACTTCCCAAACACACCGGGTCAGCGACACCAGCCTCCAGGACGGGACCCCAGCCCCACACTCAGCTCATCAAACTTCCTCTCCAAGCCTCGGTTGCTAAGCCCACCATTTAGGTTTTCTTAACTCACGCCCCTTCATCAAAGCTTTTATGCCCTCTGCAGCCCTGCATTTATCAGTTTACTGTCAGATATCGGTTGAGCATCTGTATCACTTTCGCGTTGTTTGGATAAACAACAAAAACAATAAGACAGAATCCTTACCACTTTTGAACTCATGGGCCAGCTGGGGAGGAAGGAAGTACGTAAACCACTTCAGTTCAGGGCGACAAGAGCTGCAATGAATCCTAGAGAGAGAGGGAATACACAGCCACTAACTCTAGCTGATGAGACAGGGGAGGCTTTATGGAGGAGATAATTTTTGAGCTGAAACTTAGAGACTAGATAGGAATGCACCAGGTAGAGAAGCAAAGGAAGGCAGTCTAGGCAGATGGACCAGTGTGTGCAAACTGCCGAGGAGGATACACTGGCCCTTCCGCAGACACAGCTCCTCCAGGGCAGTGTCCTCTAGCTGGATGCCTGGGAATAAAGGACCTTATCTGCCCCCCCCCACACACACACACATGCATCCAACACACAGTGGTGGGACAGGCATAGAGCAACTACTAAAGACACTCCCATTCCAAAAAGGGAAAACAGAAGACACACAGGAATCCCTGGTATAAATCAGCTGAAATCTGGCAGGCACATGTGCTCAGTTCCCTGATTTGAGATCAAGCTCTGGAAATCATTCACTGCTGTTCTTGGTTTTGCCCTAACTGCCATTCTTCCTTTTCCTTAAAACGTAGCCAATACTTGCAAGTAAGGAATGTTCTCAGACTGTCTGCAGCCAGTAACATCCTGGGGGTCCAAAGACCCCCCCCCTTTTTTTTTTTGGTACATTCTCAGTCTCTTTCAGTCCAAGCTAGTGGTCTTTCTGATGGTACAGTTTTCTTAAAACTTTTGGAAGCTTCCTATGAATCTCACTGTGGTTCATGCCATTAGAAGAATAAAAAGTCACATCTGGGAGTTGCTGTCGTGGCACAGCTGTTAACGAATCTGACTAGGAACCATGAGGTTGCGGGTTCGATCCCTGGGCCCGCTCAGTGGGTTAAGGATCCAGCATTGCCGTGAGCTGTGGTGTAGGTCACAGATGCGGCTTGGATCCCGCGTTGCTGTGGCTGTGGTGTAGGCCGGCAGCTGTAGCTCCGATTCAACCTCTAGCCTGGGAACCTCCATATGCTGCGGGTGCAGCCCTAGAGAAAAAAAAAAGTCACATCTACAAATCTCTTCATGATAAATCATTCCCTACCTTGGGCTTCTGGGAAAGCAGCCAAGGATCCCTAAATACCCCAATTTTTGGTTGGTTTTCATTTTTGTTTTTGTTTTTGACTGAACAGTTCTCTAAGGCGTTAGTTTAAATCTTTCCAACGTCTTAACAAAGGACATTACAATCATACTCTCCATTTGGTCTTTACTCCATGCTTTTTCTGATCATTCCCCAAATTTTATTTTTATACAGAAGCATTCTCTTTTTTCTTTTTTCTTTTTTTTCAGAGCTGCACCTGTGGCATATGGAGGTTCCCAGGCCAGGGATCCAATCAGAGCTGTAGCCACTGGCCTACGCCACAGCCACAGCAATGCCAGATCCAAGCAGCATCTGCGACCTACACCACAGCTCACAGCAATGCCAGATCCTTAACCCACTGAGCAAGGCCAGGGATTGAACCTGCGTCCTCATGGATGCCAGTTAAATTCATTTCAACTGAGCCACCATGGAAACTCCCATTTTTAGATGTTTTGTTACAGCAGCCATCCCACTTGTCTCTCAGCTTCTGCCCCCACTTCCGACTTCCTTACCTATTTCCATTTCCAGCTACTGCCCATCAGGCCTACTTCTGGTCTTCTTCCGTGAAGTGGACAGATAATTTTCTTCCAGAACTTCAACTCCTTCTGAAATTTCCGGGAAAGCTTTCCAATAATACATTCCTCTAAAGATGGGTCCCCCAGAAGAGCCCTCCTGAGAAAGAGCTAAAAGATAAGGTTAATGAATGTTTTTACCAGAGGCTGTCCTCAAAAACAAACCAAAACACCTTTTGGGGTACCCAATATTTGACCTAGGGGAAAAGCATCAGAATTCTGTGGGAAACATTTTTAATTCTCTGCTTGAAAACAAAACCCAGACAGTGAGATCCATTTCTAACATTTTAGGAGGGAGAAAGAAAAAACTATATGGGGTTAAATTTATGTTAGGCTAATGTGGGTTATTACTGTTTTATTTTTCGAGCACTACCTCAATGAGGGAAGGAGCGCATGGTCAAGTGGGGAAGAAAGGCTGTGGGCTGAGGACTCGTGCCGACCCGGGCGAGTTTCTTAGTTCCACAACCTCAGCTTCTTTATCTCTAAAGTGGAATTAGCATAACCCTGTCCTCAGAGGTTGATGTGAGGATCAGAGACGGTACACTGTACGTGAAGTAGCCCAGCAGAGGATCGCTGACCCGCTTTGGACTCATGAACACAGAAACCACAGAAACAACTCCTCAACTTCCTCTGAAGATTCCACGGATTATTCCTGAAGCTTCTGGAATCAGAGGTCTGTGCTCCCATCACCACCACCACCACCCGTGGGGGTGGGAAGTGGGCTGGGGAGGATGCGGTGCTGGGGAGGAGGAGGGGAAGGGCAGCTCCCTCTCGCCCTCTTAGGAATTAGGCTCTTTCCCATACATTAAAAAAAAAAAAATCCCAAATTTAGGACAATGGAATATGGACATCTCCAGGGACCACATTAAATCTGTCCCCAACAGACCATTTCAGGGAAGAAATAAGACCTGTTTAATTTTATTTCCGCCTTAAATCCACCCTTGGTGTCAGTTTTCTGAGTTTCTTTCCTCCCCAGCCCCAGTCTCCAGCATCCTGCTCCCCAGGAGAAGCCTCCAGCTCTTACTCCCAAGTGGCCCTCGAGCAGGAGGCTGGAAGCCGGTCACCCATCTCATAACCCCTGGACCTCTCTTTAATCCGATCTTGTCAGTGACCCATCCCTCACCCCAAGCCCCGTGGTGGATCCCACATCCTCAAGATCAGGTCTGAGCACCTCCCTTATCATAGCACGTCAGGCCCTTTATGATCTGGCCCCTGAGGCCCCCACCCCCAGCCTCATCTCGCTCCAGCCTCTCCGCGGAACCTGTCCACCTCCTGTTCTGCATTGGCCCTAATCTCACCCTGTCCTTTCTTTGTCAGCCCAGCTTCCCTGCCTTTGAGCATGTGCAACGCTGTTTCCTCTTCATTTCAGACCCCTTCCCCCCACTTCGCTAGCAAATTTCCATTTGGGTTTCACAGTTCAGCTCAGCCATCCTCTTCTCCACGCCTTCCCCGCCTCACCAGCCTCACCCGATGCTAACCCAGTCACACTGGAGCTTCTGTTTCCCTGCTCACTTTGCACCAGCTTGTCTCTGATGCTTCAGGGCTGAGTTGCTGCCTAATAAGCTTCCAGAATGATTTCTGGAAGGAATTCCACACTGACGTCGAGCATGAAAGCGTGGAAGGATGCTCAGCTGGTGGCAAAGAAGAGGTGTGAGGGGGGAGCCAGTGAAGGAGGAAGGTTTGGTGAGAAGGAAAGTAGGAGAAAATATAGAGAAGAAAACAAAGTGGGAGTTCCCATCGTGGCTCAGTGGTTAGCGAACCCAATTAGCATCCATGAGGACGCGGGTTCAATCCCTGGCCTCGCTCAGTGGGTTGAGGATCCTGCGTTGCCGTGAGCTGTGGTATAGGTCACAGACGTGGCTCGGTTCCCAAGTTGCTGTGGCTGTGGTGTAGGCTGGCAGCTGGAGCTCTGATTGGATCCCTAGCCTGGGAACCTCTATATTCCCGGGGTGCAGCCCTAAAAGGACAAAAAGACCAAAAAGAAAAAAAGGAAAGAAAGAAAACAAAGTATTTGGTTAAAAGAAACATATGTGTTTTCTTTTACCCAAAGAAAGAGGGGGCTAGTAACTTCTATTTTAGGGGACAAGGGTCCTATGTGCAGGCAGCGTGTTGGGCTCTTTCTGCTGCACCTGAAGGAAGAATGAGGGTGGGAGGCATAGGGGTCCCAGGCCCTAGAAGCAGCGCCGTGCAGGAATCATCTGCCTCCCTTCTGGGCCTCCAGATGCCTCACTTCCTTCCCTTGAAACAAATCTGTCCCTGTCTCTCCCTTCACTGCACCCCCAAACCATCACCACGGCCCCCACAGAGTACAAGCCTCCCCACGCCCCGCTCATTCTTCCCCCTTGCTCGGAGTCCCCACCGTTTCCTCCGCTTCTACCTGCCTTATTTCATACACTCACCCCCCCACACCTCCAACTCGCCCAGGTCCTCACTTTTCCATGTCCTGGGAGCTCCCATCATCCATCCACTGGTTCGGATCCCCCACCCCAGGCGTGCTGCCGCCACTTCTCAGCCTCCTAAGGTGACCGAAGTCCCTCAAGTTCTTTTAAGACAATCAGAACTTTATGCACAATAAGTTTTTAAAACCTCCAAGGCACTCAATCGCCTCTGTTCGAGACGCCACTTTCCTGAGCGTCTCCGATGCTGCGAGGCCGGCCGCAGCTGGAGCAATGCCTCTGCTCCTTAAGGGTCAATGACTCATGAGTTTTTATCAGCAGGCAGAGTGGAAAAGGTAACGGAGAACCAGGTCAAGGGACCCCCTTTCTCTCCCCCGCTGCCTCCCATCCTCTCTCCCTCGGTACCAATGCCGTCTGCAGAGCCTGGGCCCCACGATTTATTTTTATCTGTTTATTTTGCAATTAACGGGGAGAAGGCGCCTCTTTTCGATGGGCTGGTTCAGGGCTTCAAAGTGCTCAGCTACCTTGACCCCTTTACCAGCCTCCGACATCGCCGTGCGGTTGCCCAACTGGGAAAGATTTAGACTTATTTTTCTATAATGGAAAACTCATTGCTGGACATCGAGTTACTCACTTTGATTTGTTTTCTTTGGAAGAAGCGGCCGGCGGCGGCGGCGGCGCCCCAAGCTGGGTCATTAACATGGCAGCCACAGCAACAAAGACCTTTACAGCCGCTGCCTGTAAACCGTGGATAAAGTTCAAGCATTTATTCTGTTTGAGGCCTCCCAGTGTCTATAAAAGCCCAGCACGATTATATGATCAGTGTCAAGACCCACTTTCCCCCTTTGTGCTCCGGGATGCATTTCCTTGCCCTTGTCCCTCCGTGTTGCCACCGCAGCTGCTCTGGCGCTAATAGCAACTCAAGGCACACACCATTGGAGTGTTCCTTGGGCTTTGTTTTAAACATGGTTTTTGCTTGTGTTAACTACCGCCTGGCTCTCTGACACCCGTGAATGGGGCTATGCGGGGCTGTCAATCAACAACAATAATAATGCCATCTGGGTTTGAATAATACTAATGAGAAGAAGAAGAAGAGGGATACTGTGTATTAACATAGCACCTTTGTCCCAGAAGCTCAGAGGGCGTTTGGGATAATAATTCATTCATGCTCGGGCACTGCTTGGCGGTAGATATTATGATCCCACGGCGGGGGACTGAGACACAGAGAGGGCCAGTGGCTGGCCCCGAGGTCACACAGTAAGTCAGTGGTGGCAGAGAACTTAGCTGTGGCAAGTCCCCCAAAGCACGGGCTGCTGGATCCCACTGATCAGCAACTCTGTGCCTGTGTTTTAAACTCTAGTCGTAAGAGGAGCTATAAGGCCTGGTTTTTCCATACCTTCTGGGATGAAGGAAATGAAGATATGGAAAGAATGTTCTAGGGTGGAGGAGCCTGCGAAGATCCACGGCGTTATAGGAGAGCCCAGCCAAGCCGGGAGCAAGGAAGGGCGGGTGGCGGGGTGGGAAGGGACCGCTCTGGGAGGCAGCTGGGATTTCCAAAGGGGCAGAAAGTAGTGGAAGGATGTTAAAGGGAGATGGATAGAGAAAAAAAAAAAAAATGATCTCCCGTGTGGGTGAGAAGTTGAGCCCCAGTCTCACAGCAAGCCAGACAAGGGGCAGCAGCCACCAGAAGGCAGGATGGCTGGAGACACTAAGGATTTCCTAGTTTGGTCTCAAAGCTCACCCTCCACTTGGCAGACCAGGCCGAGGCGCCCTAACCCTCACTGCCCAACCCCCTTAGTGCACGGGGGTTCAAACCTGTCACTTCAAATCAGTAGACTCTTTTCTAAATTCTGTGCCTCAGTTTCCATCTCTGTAGAATCGGTGAATAACTGTCCCATTGGCCGCGCAGCACAGGGCAGTAACCTCCAAACTGATTCTCTCGACTCCAAGCGCTCTCTGATGTCTAGCACCGGGCTATGATGAGGACGAAATAAGTTCATACACGAAACACTGAGAACAGTGGAGCTCCTGCTGTGGCACAACAGGATCAGCAGCATCTCTGCGGCACCAGGATGCAGGTTTGATCCCAGGTCCGGCACCGTGGGTTCAGGGATCTGGCATTGCCTCAGCTGCAGTGCTGAGACTGATCCCTGGCCCAGGAACCTCATATGCCATGCAGCGGCCAAAATAAAATAAAATAATAAAATAAAATAAAATGCTAAGAACAATGCATGGCACATAGTGGTGCCTCATAAACATAAGCTGTTCTTATCACAGGCAGGAAAAGGACTGTGACTGTCATTGTCACCATCATCTTCCTCTGCTTTGCTGGCCTCTTATTCCCAGACAGATAAGGGATAAAACCAGCACCACGAAGGAAGAATCCAGCCACACAAGGATGTACAATGAAATAGCCCAGGGCTTCTCGCCTTGTCTGCACTTACGTGGCTCTCGGGATCTGCACCCTGCAAACCATCACCCCTTAACCTCACGTGCTGCCCGTGTTAACTCTGTCTCTTCTGATAGATGCTCAACAAGGCACGGAAGCACATCCGATTCTGCGTGGTTCCCCACAGCACCTAACTCCACCTCAAAAGCAACTTTTGCTCAGAAGATACATGTTCCCTCTCTGTTATTTCTCCAGCACCTGCCCTGGGCTGGGCTCCAGAGGCTCCAAGGGCGTATTAGGGAGCCCTCTTGCCTGGGAGATCAACTTCTGTTGATGGAAGAGATAAGCCACATGAAGAATAATTCACATAATTGTTGGGCCTCATAATTACTAGGAGGGCACATTAAAAAGAAACTAAAATGACTTCAAAAGCCCAGTGAAATTTTATTTTATTCTTTCTCAGTGGGACTGGAGAAATGATGAGATCGAAGAGACATCACAGAAAGTCAGCCTTGCCATGCTCTAGGGCATGGATAGGACCTGGAGAGACGGAAGCTGGGGAAATAACGTCCGGAGTACCTGTCATGTTCCAGGAGCCGCGACAAGGGCTGAACTCAATCACTCGTGGATGGATGGGTTTTAAAGTCTTCCCAAACTCTCATCCAATCCTTCCACGCCTGGTTCCCTCTCTCTGGTGCCAGAGCTGACACCCTCCACCCTCGAAGTCCGTTATTTATGGTATCGTCTCTCATTTGCTTTTGTCCCTGACCCAGTTTAGAGACGTTTTATCACTGGGGCTGCCTCTGGGACACTCCAGTTTCCAAGGCGAGCATTCTTTAGCAATCAACAAACAGGTTTACGGCTCCTCCCCAGAACTTCCGGGCAGAAAGCTCCTGCTCCACGTCTTTCCAGGCTGGAGGGAGGTCCTCGCTCTTCTCCAGCCCTCCCCCACCCGAGGATCTTGACTTTGCGTGGACTTGGGGTCCCGTTTTCTCTTCCCTTCCAGGCTCTGAGTCCCTTGAGGACAGAGTCCACCTCTGGCCCTTGTTGGAGTCACCTTTCACCGTCACAGCTGAGGTGGTGTCGATGTGGACAGATCTTGAAAAGGATTAAGGACACATTTTATTCCCTGTATCTAACACTCTTCACATATCAAGGGTGTAATGATGTATTCCATACAGATCTCTTTGTGAGAGTGTCTGGCTCACAGATTTCTCTTTCAGAAAGAATTTGTCAGATCCATGTGAGAAGGCTGTGTTTGTCAGATCTGCCTTCAAGAATAAGAAATCACTTCTCTAACAGTAGCTTTCACAAAAGTTTATGAGTTCGTCTCTCTTTGATCCTCCTTCCTTCATCCCCCCCTTCTTTCATTCCTTCCTTTCTCTCTCTCCTCCAACCCCTTCTTTCTCCCCTTCCTTCCTTGCTTCCTCCATCACCCCCTTCCCCCCTCCTTCCCCCCTTCTCGCCTCCCCATTTCCTTCCTTCCAGCAGCTCAGAATGACTAAATGCAAGACACTTGTACAGGGCACTATGGGAGACTGGTCCCTGCCCTTAAGAAGTTCAAAATCCAATGAAAGATACACAGCCACCCATAATTTTATTGTACACACTGAATTTTACTTTAGATTAAAATAAGGTGCAAGCCGCACAGTGGGACCTGTGGAGGAAGGAGAAATGCGATGGCGAGTACTGGTACTAGGCCAGGCCATGTGGGAGCCAGTGGGGCCGTGGGGTCGGGGGGTGGCTGTGTTCTCAGCAGAAGAGCAAGAGGCACAGCCCAGGGGGTACCACGGAGGTAACGTGGCACATGAACTTCATGGAGATGCAGGGAGGCAGCGATGGACTTAAATGGGCCACAGTGGGGACAGTGATGGAAACTTTGGGGACAGTGATCTGCACCCCACATCCGACACTGCTGGCCCAGGCGGTCAGCCAGCCTTGGCCCTGTGTTTTGAGGCTGCAAGACACACTGGGCCCTTCCCACTGCAGCCTAGGCCCCGGGTTTTATCGGGCCTAGGGCTGGATCTGTTTGTCGTCAGGGTGTTTTTCTCTGGAACCCTCACTCCCTTCCCCCTCCTCACCCAGGGGATGGTCTTGACCTTTGGCCTGAGATGGAGCGCCAAGATCTCTGAAGCGCTGTGGTCTTTCCAGCAGATGGACCACCACAAAGGGCAAAGAGCCAAGGGCGCCTGCCCCCATCCCTGGCAGACCCAGCCGCCCAGTCCTCACCACGTCCCAGATTTTCCTGGAGGGAAACAGCGGATCCACACGCTCACGGCTTGAAAGGATTCCACGCTGTCTGCACAAACAGAGCCTGGAGCCTCCGGGCGCAGCCTTGCTCTCTTCTCACCCCCAGAAAGCCCCCCTTCCCAGCCCCTGCAGACAGGCTGGGAATTGTTGCCCTGCCGGCTACACACTGATGTACTGTGGGGCTGAGGCTTGGGGTTTCTGCCTTAGAAAAAAATAAATCCCTGCCTCTCCTCTCTGCCCTGGACAGGCTTGTCCCCGAGGACCGGTGCTTCCCAGACAGCCCCGAGCGGCACAGACAAGAGGAATTTGCGGAGGGCCTGACCACTCCGCAGGCACCCAGGCATCGCCTGTGTGGTCTGTGAACAGGCCGAGCCGATGTCCACCAGCCCCACACCCGTGGCGTACCCTTCACCACGCACGGACATCTTTCCACGTTCCGGCGCCCCTGCCCACAATGCCGCTTCTTTCCCTGCTCTGCCTGGGGAACTCCTTTCATTGTTCAGTTGCTTTAGGGCACTCATTCCGGAGAGATCGCCCAGGCTCCCAAGTAGAAAGATACTGGCTTATTCCTTCCCTGTGCCCTTTGGAGGTGCCTCCGTGGTGACAGTGCCCATGAGGCTGAATTAATGGTTGTTTGTTTAGATCTCATTTCCACAACTAGACTGTGAGCTGCCTGGGGGTGGCGGGAGTGGCGGGGGGCGGGGGAGCTCAGGAGACAGTTGGACAGGTTGTGCACTGCTCAACGCTCTGGCGTGCCATTCACATTGTAGTCTAAATATATACTGCACAGTCTTACGCAGCAGCTTAGGGGATAGTTGGATCTTACGTTTAATGGGAACTGGCACACAGCAAAACTTTGTTGATTCAACCTCATGTAAGGCCACTGCTCAGATTTTCATTCCTCCCGCCCTGGTCCCATAAAAGAGGGGAGAAATACCAGCTGGCCCAACAGCCTTGCAGTGAGAGAATGTCCAGCTCCCTGGGAGATGTGACATTAGTGACAGATCTAGGAAGATACTCAAGATCCCAAAAAGGTTTCAAAAAGCTAATGGCTCTTCTGGGATTGGCAAAGGGCCTTCATCTCATAGGCCAAATCAGATTAGAAGGTAGTAACTCCCAGAAGTGTTAAAGTGAGAAGTCCATTGAGGCAGCATCCAAGTTCAGGGAAAAGAATGACCCATGGGTTTGTGAGGTCTGCCCGGGAGAGAGGATAGGAAATCGAGGGCCTGTGTGCCACGTGGCCGCCACCCCAACCAGTCTGGCCCTGGACCAGAGACAGGAGCCAAGGGAGCAGGCAGACTACATCATGGGAGTCCCTGTCCTGCCTTGACCTGATGTCCTCGGTGTGCCATAAGCGGTACATGGCATTTTGTCCCTGTGCCTCGATTTCCCATGTGTATAATGAGATAACTTTCTTTGAGGGTTTTGGAGAAGTGAAGTGGAGGGTCAAAGGGAGTTTTTAATCCCCCCAGTAAAAGAAAAAGACCATCTGGGAGACAGAGAGGCCCAGAAGACCTTTCAGATCACGTCAGTATGGATCCCCACCCCACCCCCGCCCTCACTTGATGGCCATCTTTTTCCCGACAGTGCCCCCCGTGATGTATTCTGAGACTAGGGGAACATGAAGATGAGAGGTGGGAAAGGCAGTTCTAAGAAGAGTGGCAATGATTCCTACTACTTGAAACTCAGAAGACGGGCATCAAGGGCTAGGGAAGGGTTCCGCTTTGCCCTCTGCCAGGGGAGGAAGGGCCAGAGGGTCACGATCAGGACCCAGGCTCCAGGACCCCCTCACCTGGCTCGGCTCCGGTCCTGATGCTCGTCAGCGGTGTGACACCGGGCAAATCCCTCACTGCCTCTCCAGTGTCCTGGGCCACAAAAGGAGGCTGAGGATCACACAGGGCGCCCAGAGTCCTTAGGATTAAGTGAGGTAACAAACATGTGAGGCTCTCAGAGCAGAGCCCGGTTCACGGTAAGGCTCCAGCGTCACTGTTACTGTGGCAGTTAGTGTTATCATATTATGCTGCTCTCCCAGCCCAACCAGGAAGGGGCACTGGACTTAGACGACGTGACAGCAGCACTTGGGAAGGGGCCCGGGGCCGCCCTCCCATTGCCTCCACCCCAGCCCCTCCTCTCATCATCATTCTAGCTCCCATGACGTCAGCTGAAGCCATCCTCACCTCCCACCGCATCCTTTTGCTCAGGTGGCCTGTGCGTGAGTGCATGACCTGGTCCTCCCAGCTTGCTAGGCTCTCTGCCCGGAACTTCCATGCCCTCCATCAGGCTCAGACACTCTGTCTTGGATGCCAACCATTTAATAAAAGATCCTGGGGGCACCAGTGCCTCTAAAGTTTGCAAGGCCCTGGAGACCGCTGTGATGTGTATCCTATCGATACTCTCATTCGTTCGTTTATTACACTTTTATCATGTGCTCAGTTGACTATGACAGCAAGATCATGGAAAAAGCAAGAAGCGTGCTTGCCCAGCGCTCATGCATTCACACCCACTGACCCCTGTGCCCACCATGCCCGTCCCCGCCCCTTGTCTATCTGACAAAGCCCTCTCCATTTTTTCAAGCCCGGCACAAACATCACCTCCTCCAGGAAGCCTTCCAGATCATCCCCTAACCTCTGAGCAAACTTGATAGCTTTCTTGTGAATTCCTTTTTTTTGCCTATGAATTAGACTTTAGATGTTATGCTTTAATTGCCTTTTACATCCTGAGCGTCCAGAAGGCAAGAAAACCGTGGTTTACCTCTGACCGCCTGGGGCCTGACACAGGGTCTGGTGCCCTGTAAGGGTTCACTGTGTTTGTGCAGATGCCTTTCAGTCCCCAGGACCTCTTTAAGGCGGTGGTTTTTCCAAGTTCGAGACTTGCTTTCAGGTGTGGATGCCCGGCTGCCAGAGGGATTAAAAGCAAATATGAGGGAAGATGTGTCAACAGGGAGGGTCATAAAAGTCCAGAAAAACCTAACCAGAAATTCTAAAATCTTTCTCTCACGCCTGACAAATGAGGGGCGAGGATCCCGCTTGGAGGTGAGTTTGGACCAGCTGGCTCTCTCCTGGCCTTCAGCTTTAAGTGGACTCCCGGGTGTACGTGGGTGCCCCTGGGTGACAGTCACTGGCTGTGTAGAGTGCCCAGCCCTGCCTTTCTGTCCACGTCCACCCTTCTTTCCAGCCATGTCGGTTCCCACCTTCCCTACAAACCTCCTCTCATCAGCCCCGTCCGAAGGGAGCTCTCCTTTCTCTGGGTCCCAGGCAGCCTATTGCCCAGACCTTTAACTGGTTCAGGATGTGTCACTTAATTTCACCATGGGAGATCGCTTTGAGAGGAAAAAAATGACTTCTCTTAGGCCCCTTGTTTGCTCCTCAGCACCGAGCATAGTTTGGGATACTGGCGTGCATGTGTGTGTGTTTGTGCGTGTGTGTGTGAGTGTGTGTATGTGTATGGAAGTGTGTGTGTGTTGTGTGTGTGTGTGTTGGCATGGCAACATAATATGTATAATTCGATTCGGAGATCCCGGTGTCACATCTGGAACAAAGCAGACTCCCTTTCTGACATCTTCCAGCGAGCACGGTGTCTGCAAAACCCTGAGATCTCCGAGAAACAAAGCAGCTCCAAAACAGGGTGGAGAGCTGACATTTCCCGCCCTGCCGGCGGCTGGCCCTCCCCCTGCCCACCTCCCCGTCTACAGAATGGAAACTTTCAGGGGAAAAGAATTCTCAACAGCTGTGCGAGAGACCACACAGGTTCCCCACATCTGCTAGCGTCCAGCCGGTGAGCTCACTTCCCCGGGGGGCTGCAGTCTGAGTCTGTGGGGTCCACTTAAGTCCACCTTGGGAGGGGCTGTGGAGGGAAGAGGAAGTGGCCCCAGGTGGAGGGGGGACTTTCTCACGCCAGAAGACTCACTGGAGACAGGCGAGAGGGTGAGGAGCCCACGGACGCCTGCCTTGGCTAAGAGGGTTTGCTTTCTAGAAAGTCCCTTTGTCCATTGTGGCTGAAAGGAGGTATTATCAAATTTACAATGGATTTTGAAAAAGAACCTTCACTCCCATCAAGTCCTCCTCCCTCCAAAAAAAAAGTCAAAGTCTAGCAGCCGTGGCTGATTAGAAAACAGCCTACATAGGGTATGGTCGGGGACCATGAGAGATTTCGAGTGTTCAAAATAATTTTTTAAGGTGTCCAGTGCCCTCTGGTCCCCAAAAAAGCTCCCACTCATCACATCTGGCTCTCAGGTGGCCCTCTGGGAGAGTCAGTACCAGAACAGGTATCCACGAGGACACTGACCTGGGCAGGGCATTCACCTTGATTGGCTAATGTGAAAACTGAGGCTTCGGGGATTAGCCAAGTTCACACCAGAACAGGTATTTGCAAACCCAGGTACGTTTCTTCTGCAAAACCGTGAAGCGGGCTCTCACAAGACAGCAGCCGGTTGATAGGCTGGCTTTTCTTTCTTCTCCTACTTCTGAGGCCCCCAGTCTCACAAATCTGACCAAGCCCCGAGGTTTTCATGGGTAGGACACAATCTTTCCAAGCTGAGTTTGGGGTCCGCACCCCCGGCAGAGCAGCAGAGAGGAGGTTCAGTCACGAAAGCCAGAGGAAAGCCCATCGACATCCTCCGGACGTGAGGCTGTGGCACCAAAAGCATGGAGGACCAGGGACCTGGGAGATCAGGGCGTCCCGGCCACCCGGCCTCTCCTGGCCAGCCGCAGGGCGTCACTGATCCTGGGCTGTCTGCACCCGTAAAGCGAGGGTCTTGGGCCAGTGATTTCCCCAGACAGTCCCAACTCTCGTCTTTCAGGATTTGATGACGGACAGGGTACAACGGTCGAGAATTTCCCTGGAGAGAGCCTGTGCCTCTGAGACCCCTCGTCCTGCTGTCAGCCTGGAGCTGGCCGGGCCCTGCCTGGCTTGGGGACCCCTTTGTGCAGCCTCGGTTGAAGGTTGGGTGAGGGCGGGCTGAGGCCAGCAGGGGGGAGACCCACTGGGGTACTTTTTTCAGATGCATATGTCCCCTCTCAGGCGGCCCTTTCAGCGCTCTGGACAATGTGCTCTTTTTGTCCCCGGCTCTTTCAGCCGCCTGTTCATTCTCTTTGCATCTGCTGTCACACAGGACATCCCGGCTGGCAGGCGACCACGGGGACACATTGTGCTCCCTTAATGAAGCATGGGGCTGGTGACATGGGGGCAGTTGGGGGCCTGCAGGGGCTCGGGGTGAGCTAGCGCACCCCATCTTTCTATTCCAGGCTCCTCTGGAGGGATGGGACCTCGGGCCCTCTTTGACGTCGCATGGTCCAACCGGACGTGCCGGTTGGAGGCTTTGCAGATGGGCCGTCAGGGGCGAGCTGGAAGACAGACGGTGTGGTTTTCCTTCAAGGAAACCGAGGCACAGCTGGGCCGGCGGGAGGGAGGTCCGGGGAGAAGGGGATCAGCCGGGAGCACCTGGCTTTCATCTTCTCAACAAGGAGATTCCCCGACACAGAGGCAGGTGAGAAGGGACCCTGGGGACGGACCCCTTCATTCTTTATAAACTTGCTGTGCCAACATCTACCCGGGCTTGGTTTCTAAAGCATAAGTTCTAGAGCCGGAAGGGTCAAGGAAATGATCACTTGGGTACAGAGTTGTCACAAAACGGCCAAGGAACGTACAATGCACAACGTCACACGAGTGAGCTGCTGGGGGTGATGGCGAGATTATGGAGGCGTCCTCCGCAGCCCACACGTCCTTTAAGGATGCCCTGTGGTCATGGTCCCCCAACTCCCAACAGTAAAGGTAAAAGACATCCGTGGAAACCTGCTAGGGGAGAGGTGGCTCTCCCCACATGCCTTGTAGCCACATATCTGTGACCTCCCCACGGGACGTCATGCCACCGGAGCCAACGGCCAATTGCACGGTGGGTGTGGTCGAGCCACCTCAGTGCCTCCTAACCGTGCGCCAGCAGGCCAGGCAGTCCTGGGGCTTTCAGACAGGACTGCCCTTTGTCACATGGCCTCTGCCTGCAGCTTTCAGGGCCAGCAGAAGTCCTTTTCCCCCGAAACGGAGCGCCTCGATCCAGGCCCCTTTCCAACTTGCTAGAGTCACCTTGCAGGCGCCAGGGGTCACCAGGACGTTCTGGCGCGCAGATGTCGCACCGATCGGTCCTGCAACTTCAGAGTTGGTCTTTCTGCTACATCCCCCACCCCCACCCCAGCCCCGCGCCCAGTCTACCCCTCACTCCTCCTGGCCCGCTTAACCCACCCACCACCCTAAAGAAAAAAGCCTGGGCCTTGTCCAACAAGGCCCCCTGTCCCCTTTAACAAGCTGAGTGTACTAGCAAAGCAATTGGTGGTCTCCTCCCTGAAGGTCGTTAATTAGTACAGAATGTGGACTCCGGTCGCCTTGCCAGCCGCGATGAAAACGCAGCTGGCAGGTAGCCGAGACGGAGGAATTTGTCATAGGTTAGATCAGCCCAGGCGCTAAGAACCAAGTGTACAGCTTATGCAAATAGTTTTGCTTAGCATGGATCCTGTGTTCCTCTCCCCTCTGGCTCCCCGCCCCCAACTTTTTTTTTTTTTTTTCACCGAAGGGTGGGGAGGGAGTGGGGGGACGAGGGAAGGAGGCCCAGCAAGCACTTACTTGCCAGATCTCATTCTCAATCAGAAAGGAGCAAATTGCTTTCCCTAAAAAAGAAAAAGGCAGGGGAAAAAGAAGACAAAACACCCATCCTTTGGGCTAATGTACCCAGCGCGTTTGAAAGCTGAATTGCTCAGTCAGAAAGACTAGCGGGGAGTGTATTTGGAGAGAGACTATTATCCCCATCAAAACCCATTCAGGCTCTCTGGGCGGCCGGCAGAGCACCTGGGTGGGGACTTGGAACATTCGGATCTATTCCTCCGTGGTGGCAATGATGTCACCTCCTCAACCCTGCCTTGGTTTTCCTAACTTTGGCTGATGCTGTCGCCAGCCTTCATTCACCCAAGCATCTGGGCACCCACAGGTCCCAGCAGGGAGAGGGATTGTGGTGGCGCCTCTCAGCACGTGTCCCCGCAGACAAGCCAGTTCCAAGCTGTGCGATTGGGGATAATGTCGCTTAACCTCTCCGAGCTTCTGCTTTCTCATCTGCAAAAACAGGGGCAGACTTTCTTCCCCTCCTACTGAAGTACTACACCTGGCACATGATAAGGGCTCAATTAACACCCAATGAGGATGAATAAAGCAAGATCACAAGAGAAAGTAATGGGCAAGCTGCCCAGTGAACCATAAAGTGTACAGCGTTGGATGAATCTTGACTGGCTCCCAATCATGGTGAAAACACCAAAGAATAACTAAGAGAAAAGTTGAACTTCAAGATGTCAGGTTGGTTCGACCCTGGTGATTGAAGATGGTGATGGGGTGAGATTGGGAAAGAAAACCTCGAGATTAACCTAGGACAGGGTTTCTGAACCCCCCGCTACCGACATTCAGGGCTGGGTGATTCTTGGCTGGGGTGGGCTGCTGTCCTAGGCAATGTAGAGTGGTTGGTATTATCCTCTACCAACTAGATGCCTGGAGCAGCTTTCCCAGTTGTGATGACCAAAAACATCTCCAGACACTTCTAAAGGTCCCCTGGAGGACAAAATCTCTGTGGGCTGAGAACTGCCACTGGTCTGAGGTAATTGCCTCCAGGCCAGCAGACCAGCGACCTGGTGAGTCCGCGGATGAGGGCATGCGGTACTTCCGCTGCCTCCAAACACCGTGGCAGAGACAGCAGCTCCTTGACGAAGGACCGCCCTGCAGGTCAGTGAGGATGGGACCTGGCGTTTGCGCACGCCAGGAATGGGGAGGGTGTCATCGACTTCCGGTATCTATTCTGGTACCTAAAGAGCTCGGCAGTCATCATTCCATCCTGACGGCAAGTAAAAAGCTGAATAAACTGAAAAATCAACAGATTTTCTTAGGCCCACCAGAGAAATGACATCCAAAGGCAAGGTACTGCCCCCCCCCATCACACTGGAGAGACAGACAAGGGCATTCAGAGAATCGTACCTGAGCGGAATGAAAGCCCAGCTGTGGCAGGAAAACCTAAACTTGAACTGACAGAGTTAGTTGGAGGCTCCTGAGCTGGAGGCTCAGGCTGGACCAGTGTGGGAGTTAAAACACCAGGAGAACCCCCTCCGCACTTTTGTCAGCTCCACCTCCAGGATCCTGACCAGGTTCTCACAGTGGTTATTGGAAGGGGTGGGGGGAACGGAAGAGCATTCTCTTCTTCTTATCAAGGCTTCTCTTCAAGGAACTCTTTTACTGGAATCTAAGCTACCGGGGTCTTATGAGAGCCCAACCAGTGGGAAAGGGAAAAGCCTACCTACAACCTGCTCTAGCCTTCCGTGTAGGAGACGTAAACAGCCAGCTCCAGTCCACTCTAGACATCTTATCCCACCTAAGCCGTGGGAGTCAAGGACGGAGACGCACTCGTGAAGGTCACAGTCCAGGGCGCAGGCTCACGAAAGGACTGAGACCTATGACAGGACTAGAGAAGTCTTCCCCTTCCCCAAACCCCACCACTCCACCACTGAAGTCCTTTGGTGATACCATGTCCACCTAGCAAGGACAAACTACAAGGCATACTAAAAGGTAAAACCAAAGTTTGAAGCAGAGGAGCAAGCATCAGAACCAGACTCATCCGTGGCAGGGATGTTGGAATGGTCAGACTAGGAATTTAAAACAACTATGATTAATACCGTAAGGGCTCTAATGGGTAAAGCAGGTTGGCAACATAAGCAGAGAGATGGAAGTTCTGAGAAAGGATGAGAAGAAATGCTAGACTAGAAAGCACTGTAACAGAAATGAAGAATGCCTTTGATGGGCTCATTAGATGCACACAGCTGAGGAAAGAATCTCTTGATAAACAGCAAAGTCCTAGCACAAGACCTCGCACAGGGAACTATATTTAATACCTTGTAATAACTTATAATGGAAAAGAAGTGGAAAAAGAATGTATATATACACATATTTGCAAACCATATGTATGATAAGTTAATATCCAAAAAAAAAAAAAGGAATTCTTAAACCTCAGTAGCAAAAAAAAAAAAGAAAAAAAATTACCTGATTTAAAAATGGGCAAAGGACTTGCACAAGCATTTATCCAAAGAAAGCATACACAAGTAAAATAGGTACATGAAAATGTGCACAACATCATTTATTATTAGGGAAATACAAACCAAAAACCACCATGAGGTCACCTCACACTCATTTGGATGGCTACTATTAAAAAACAAAAACAAAAACAAGGAATTCCCATGATGGCTCAGAGGTTAAAGAACCCATCCATTATCTATGAGGACATGGGTTTGATCCCTGGCCTCACTCAGTGGGTTGGGGATCTGACATTGCCGTGAGCTGTGGTGTAGGTCACAACCAAGCCTCGGATCTTGGGTTGCTGTGGCTGTTGTGTAGGCCAGCAGCTGCAAGTCCAATTGGACCCCTAGCCTGGGAACCTCCATATGCTGTGGGCATTATCCTTAAAAGACAAAAGGCAAAAAAATAAAATAAAATAAATTAAAAAATAAAACACGGAAAATAACAAGTGTTGCAGAGGAGTTGAGAAATTGTAATCCTGGTGCATTGTTGGTGGGAACGTAAACTAGTACAGCCACAATGAAAAAGAATAAGGAATTTCCTCAGAAAATTAAAAACAGAACTGCTATATGATTCAGTGATCCTTCCAAAAGCATTAAAAGCAGAGCCTTGAAGAAGGATCTGTATGTCTGTATTTACTGTAGCGTTATTCAGCATAGACAAGAGGTGGAAGCAGCTTAAGCATCCATCCACAGACAAATGAACAAAGAAAATGCACTGTAGACACACTATGTAATATCTGTCGGCCTCAAAAAAGAGAGAATCTGGAATATTAGTCATCCATAAAAGAGAATGAAATAATGCCATTTGTAGCAACATGCATGGACCAAGAGATTATCATACTAAGTGAAGTAAGTCAGAGAAACACAAATATCATGTGATATCACTTATACGTGGACTCTAAAAAAAATGATGCAAAAGAGCTTATTTATAAAAAAGAAACAAACTCATAGATTTCAAAATCAAACTTATGGTTATCAAGGGGGAAACTATGCAGGGGAGGGATAAATTAGAGGGATGGGATTAATGTATATACATTATTATATGTGAAATATATAACTAACAAGGGCTACTGTACAGCACAGGGAAATCTACTTAATATTCCATAATAACCTACATGGGAAAAAAAGAATGAATATTTTATATGTATATAAAATAAAATATTATATATATGTATATAAAAATATTATATATGTGTGTATTTATATAAATAAAATATATACAGATATGTGGAGATACACACGTAAAACTGATTCACTTTGCTGTACACCCGAAGCTAATACAACATTGTAAGTCAACTACAATCCTATACATTCTTTTAAAAAAGAATCTTGTAATGTGCTACAATATGAATGAACTTTGAGACATTACGCTTAATGAAAAAAGGCAATCACAGAAGAACAAATACCGCACGATCCCGTTTATATGATGTGCCTAAATCAGTCAAATCCACAGAAGCAGAAAGTTGACTGTCAGTTGCCAAGGGCTGCAGGAGGGAGAAGTGAGGGGGTTGCTGTTTAATGAATATAAGCTTTCAGTCGTGCAAGATGAAAAAATTCTAGAAATCTGCCATATAATTTGCATATACTTAACCCTCCTGCACTACACACTTAAAATGTTAGGGTGATAAATTTTATGTTGTGTATTTTTTTTTCTGTTTTTAGGGCCCCTCCTGCAGCATATGGAAGTTCCCAGGCTAAGGGTTGAATCAGAGCTGCTGCTGCCAGCCTACGCCACAGCCACAGCTATGTGGGATTCCAGCCCCATCTGCAACCGATACCAAAGCTCAGAGCAACGCTGGGTCCTTAACACTAAGTAAGCCTAGCGCTCAAACTCGCATCCTCATGGACACTAGTTGGATTCTTAACCCACTGAGCCACAGCAGAAAGTCCAATGAATCCTTACTTTTGTAGATACCTTACTTAGTACCCAAATTTTCCCATTTTCAATGCACAAAGAGATGAAGAGCTGCTCATCTTAAGTATGCGTGTTTTAGATTTATCAGAGCTATGAAGCCTAAATCATAAACTCTAGGAAGCCTGCCCTAGAAGTTTAAGGTGATAAGAACCTTGGGCAAGGAGTTCCCATTGTGGTGCAGCAGAAATGAATCCGACTATCCGCAATCCATGAGGTTTCAGGTTCGATCCCTGGCCTCACTCAGTGGGTTAAGGATCCGGCGTTGCTGTGAGCTGTGGTGTAGCTCACAGACGTGGCTGGAATCTGGCGTTGCTGTGGCTGTGGCGTAGGCCAGCAGCTGTAGCTCCTGTTAGATCCGTAGCCTGGGAACCTTCAAATGCCGTAGGTACAACCCTAAAAAAGACAAAAAAAAAAAAAAAAAAGAACCTTCGGCAAATATCTAAGCGCAGAGTCGTGCCTTTTAAAACACCATGGTATTTTCTGTCCTCACAAGGAAACCAGTTCATTGCCTTCACTGTCCCCCATCTAATCCTGCTCCACCTAAAGTGACATGAAAAGGTACAAACATTGTGTTTTCATCTTAAAACTCTGTAACGGCTCCCTGTGACCCAAAGGAGCGATTTTTTGGGAAATTCTTTGAACGGCCGCACAGTTTCTCCACATGAAATATTCAGCAACCCATTAAACATAACAAGAAACAGCTGGAACCCGCCTGATCCACACATGCCCCTCTAACTAGTTACTGACCCTAGGCTACCTCCAAAGGACCCTTGGGCTCCACGCGACAGAGCTTGAGAAACTCTGGCCTAATGGACGAGGTGCCCACTCCTAAGCATGACACACAAAGCTCTTCACAATTTGGACCCAAGATTTCTAGCCTTCTACCGGTTACATCTTCACCCTCATTGCCTCCCTCCACGCAGGCGAACATCTCTGGACCGCAGTTGCCTCATCAGTAAAATGGGCATCAAAACGCCCACATGGCTGTTGAGAGAATCAGTTCAGTTCATACACTCAAAGGGCTCAGACAGTGATAGCCTGGTACCTAGTGCCTCATACATGCTCATCTCTGTTAATTGTGTACATTAGCCTTTGACACAGCCCCGCAGAACTGCATATTCGTCTCCAAACAGTGTTTTTAGACCTATATTCTGCATATGCCATTCCTCTACCTAAAACCTCTTGTCCTCTTTCTTTCCTTTACTGCTTAGCAAACTGTTACTCATCCTTCAAAGCCCATCCCAGGAGTTCCCGTTGTGGCTCAGTGGTTAACGAATCCGACTAGGAACCATGAGGTTGCGGATTTGATCCCGGGCCTTGCTCAGTGGGTTAAGGATCCGGTGTTGCCGTGAGCTGTTGTGCAGGTTGCAGACGCGGCTCGGATCCCGCGTTGCTGTGGCTGTGGTGAAGGCCGGCAGCTACAGCTCCTGTTAGACCCCCTAGCCTGGGAACCTCCGTATGCCGTGAGTACGGGCCCAGAAAACGCAAAAAGCCAAAAAACGAAACAAACAAACCCCATCCCACATATTTCATTCAGAATGCCCTCCTAGTTTTCAGGGCTAAAGTCAAGTGTCCATGATTCTGGCCATGGTACCCGCCACACAGGGCAGAGGGCCTGTCCAGCCCAGTGCTGAGCCTCGCATCCACATGACCACGAGGGCCGACATCCAGCCGTGGTGCAAGAGATGTTCGTTGGATGCTAAAAGCGGTGACAAAAGCAAAACAGTCTGGTTGCAAACTGGGAAAGGGTTAATTTTAGATTTTGTCGTCAAGAGGTGCCCACAAGAGGGCAAGAGGGGCTTAAGAATGATGTTTTTAAAAAGTAGCTTTGATGGCATAACTGAAAGGGCACAGCTGAAAGATTTAGCCCTGGGATCATCATCCTGTGGCTGCTCTGAGGGGGGTCAGAGGAGCCACATGAAGCCATGAAGTCAGTAACATGGGTTTGGCCACCTTCCCTCCTGGAGCACGTCTCTCAGCTCCTGGACCACTTCGGGCGCGCGATGCCCGCACCGCCCCCGCCTGCTCATGGACCCTTCCCCTCAGACCCACCGTCCTCGATGATGCTCTGACTTGAAACTTCCCCGCTCCCTCCCATCCAAACTTGCCTATCCGATAGCCCATCTGTTCAGGGCCTTTGAAAGATCCAGCCATAGTTTTTTCTTCTTAAAAAAGAACTTTATTGAGATAAATTTGACGTATAAAAATTCTATACGTTTAAGATGCAGAACTTGATGTCTTTACATACATATAAAGATATATACGTACATAAACTTCACAGGAAAGTTTAAGAGAAGGAGGGTGTCGGGCGGGTAGACAGGACGGCGGGCAGCTCTTGGCCGGCGCAGGCTCCTTTCACGCGCCTCCGTCTGTGTACTGACATCACCTGCAGGAAACCGACTTCGGGAACGCTTAGAACAACGGCATGAAAGAGGCGTCTCCACAGCCCCACTTCTAGGCAAAGATGTGACTAAACTTTCAGATGCTGGCCATCTTGCTGTTAGTTGCCCAATCAGTCCAGGCCAGGCCGTCACCAGCTCTGGTCAGACCTGTCTGACTTACGTGCCCGGAGATGGCACATGGTATCGGACTCCAGAATGGCAGGAACTGTAGATGGGCTCATTCGTATCCTTGAAGATATCTCAGTCTTCTCCTCTCTGGGTAAATCGGGTCTCTTGCTTCCAAAATCCCATGTTGTGCCATGTGGTCATTTCTGGAGCTTTCCCCTAGATCTTCATACCCTCATCCTTGCATGCAGTTGCAATCCATTGCGTTGCCTTACAACAGGCACTCCATCCATTACTCCATCACTTTGCACCACTACGCCCCTCAGCTCCTTTGCTGATAACTTCTTGAAATTGGCAACAAAATTATATTATCCTCCTTGTGAATCTATTTTCTTTGACTTCTTCTGTAAGACTGCACGACTTTCTCTTTTCTCATACCCTCAGTCATGATGTAAAATAATTCTTCTATGAGTCTAGGCAGAACGTGCAGATACATAGGCCATCACTGGCAACGTAACACTTTTTTTTTTGTCTTTTTACCTTATCAAGGGCCGTACCCGCGGCATATGGAGATTCCCAGGCTAGGGGTCTAACAGGAGCTGTAGCTGCCGGCCTACACCACAGCCACAGCAACACGGGATCTGAGCCGTGTCTGCGACATACACCACAGGTTCATGGCAACACCAGATCCTTAACCCACTGAGCAAGTCCAGGGATCGAACCCGCAACCTCATGGTTCCTAGTTGGATTCGTTAACCACTGAGCCACGACAGGAACTCCTGACAACGTGACACTTAATACTAAATGTAATGACGGCAACACCACCAAATGGAGCTGCTTCTGTTTCTTTTTTTATGAGGACGGAGAGGGAAAAAGTAAACAGCAAACACCATAGACTGTTTTAGAGCAGACAGAGGGCTTTCACGTATTTTGGTAGAACCCTCCTGAGTGATTTCTCCTTTCATAGTTAATTTGTAATACGCTGAAGAAAGTTCCGGCCTGTGCTACCGCAAGGATGAACCTCGGAAACAGGGTGCTAAGTGGACAAGCCACACACTCTAGGTTATACAGTGTATGATTCCATGTACATGAACTCTCCAGAGTAGGTGAATCCACAGAGTCAGAGAGCAGACCGGTGGTTCCCCAGGGCTAGGACGGGAAAATGAGGGGTAATGACTTAGTGGGAATAGGAGTCCCTTTGGAAGTGAGACAAATATTTGGGGAGGAGGCCGACATGGTGATCGCACAACATTGTGAATGTACCAAATGCCACTGAACTGTTCGCTATAAACCTGTTAGTTTCATGTTCCGTAAGGTCCCACTTAACATTTTTAAAGTCTCTATAAAATGTTAAAGAAAACAAGAAGAAACTGGAGATGAGCCTCTTTGGGCCCTTGGTTTCCAGGGGCAGTGGTACCTCCCCAGAGGGAATGAACATGAAAAGCAGCTCTGACTCACTGGCTCATGGCTTCACAACCTGCCGGAGGGGGCGGGGAGTGACTGCAGCAGACAGAGCTGGGGCAGCGGGGATGCGGGTGCCTAAGGCTGCGGGGAAGGCCGAGGGAGCTGGAGGGAACCAGAGGCACTCCCCGGTGAGAGGAAGGGCTCCAGGTTCAGGAAGAATCCGAGTTTGCCTCCCAGTGCCGTTCCCAGCTGTGGGACTCTCTCTGAGCATCAGTGACATAAACCAGCATTACACACTCCCCAAATCACAACAGGTCTGAAAGGAAGTTCTACTACAAGTTTGAGGCGAAATAGAATTATGGCGATCAAAGGGCACAGGCTGAGGGGGGACGGATGGACAGGGGTCTGGGATCGGCACACGCTCACTGAGGTCTACGCAGTGACTGGCCACCGGGGACCTGCTGTACATACAGCACAGGGGACTCGACCCCATATTCTGTGATCGCCTACGTGGGAAAAGAACCTGAACGAAAATGGATGTGTGTGTACACGTATAACTGAATCACTTTGTTGTTCACCTGAAACTAACACAACGTTGTAAATCAACTGTGCTTTGATAAAACTTTTTTAAAAAAAGAAATGTTGAATACAACAGCCACACTGATTTAAGACTTGATGTAGAAAGGGCCCTTCCCCAAAACCTGAAAATACTTAAATCTTAGCACTGTCACATCAGGGTGTTCCTGGATAATTGAGAGAGGGCCTAAAGAAAAGTGCGAAAGCAAAGTCTAAATTGAGGACCACAGACTGATTATCTGGCCTAGGGTCACATATCTGCCTAGCATAAACAAGGCCAGTGTGGGGGCTCAAAAATTCTTCCTTTCAACCAAAGACTTATCCAGCGCCCTGGTACACTTATTAATTGTTGAATCAAGGACAGTTATGGGGAGAAGTCTTCATGGACGTCCCACTCTTAACATTGATCCCCAGCAGCTGGTGTATCTTCTTTCGTCCTATGTTCCACGATCCAGGATCAAACCAGACAATGAAGGAGGCAGAAGGGTGTCATAGGAGAGCCCGCAGAATGATGGGCAAGGAAAGGCAAAAGGATTTTGCCTCTGGGTTTATGGCATGAGACAGAGGTAGCCCCCAGCCTACCTTCCTCCACCACCAGCCCCCTGGATGTCCTCAGGCATGACCTCCATCGTCAAACAAAAAAACTGTGAAAAAAAATTACAAGGAATCCACTGATGGAATTCTGGAATTCTTCATCCAGATTCCTCCAAGATGAACACTTCACTCTGTTTAGTGTATCCTTTTTTCTTTCTTTCTCTGTGAATTATGTGAGATTAAATTGCAGACATGATGGCCCTTCACCCCTATGTCCTTCATGTTGCCGTTTCACCCCTATTTTAGGAGAGACACACCCAAACGTCTTTCCTAAAAACAAGACATACGTTGTAATATATCATATATGTGTAATACAGCATACATAGTTGTATTACCATAATAGGGCTATAAAAATCAAGTAATTCACACGGATGACAACACTACTATCCAAAGACTTGACAAAGTTTTCACCAATTGCCCCAATAATGTCTTTTATTGCGAAAGAAAATTCAGACTCGCATTGCATTCATGTATCACATGTCCCGATTCAGTCTCCCTTACGTGGACCAGTGCCTCAGTCTACCTTGCATTCTCATGCCATAGACATTTTTTGCAGAGTAGCGCTCAGTGTGCCTGTAGACTATCTTTTAAGTTTGCATCGTTGAATGTTTCCCAGTGATTCAATCACACATATTTGGCAGGAACTCCACAGAGGTGACTTTGGGTTGCTTCTTTGTACGTCATATCAGGAGGCACATGAAGTCAGTTTGTCCCGTTACTGCTGATGTTAACTTTTATCTCCTGTTTAAGATTGTGTCTGTCTGGTTTCTCTGCTGTGAAATGACTATCTCTTCACTCGCAATTACTAAGTGTCTTATGGGTAGACACTGAGATTATGTAAAATTTGATTAGCCCTCAGACTTTCACCCATTGGTTTTAGAATCCACTGAGGTTTTGTGGTCTAAATCAGTGATTGTGATGGTTGCCAAATGGTGATTTTCTAATTCCCTCATTTCTTCTACATTTGTTAGTTGGTTTCCCTGATAAGGAAGAGTTTTTCCTCCCTCCCCCTCTCCTTCCTTCCTCATTTCTCTCTTTCTCTCTCTCTTTCTCTTTCTTTCTTTCTTTCCTTCTTTCTTTCTTTCATCAGTGTGGATTCATGGAAACTTAATCATTCCTTTACATTATTATTTATTTTGATCCTCAAATTATTCTAGATCCTCTAAAACCTTCCTTAATACTCTATGAGAAGAGAAGGCTGATCTTATCGGCTTGTAAACTCTCTGAGTTATTTTTAAGGATGATGTTTAAATTGTAAAGCAAGCATTGAACCACTGCCTAAAATTCACCAAGGGAAGAGATGCCACGGTTGAGTACCCAAGCCTTAAAAAAACAGATTGACTGCTTTGAACCTGAGTGTTTATGTGGGGCAGAGAGAAAACAGCTCTGTGAAGGGGAGCCCTGAGGACAGCTAAGTACCTGAACCGTGGAAACCTCTCTGATTCTATGGGAGGTTTGGTTTCCTGTTTCACTCAGGTCATAGCTAACGGTTATTTACTTAACCTTTTCCACGAACTGAGTCTGATCGGCCATGCAGCTCTTCCACTCTGGTATTTATCCTGACTGTATCCAGTTGGCTTCATTTCCCCCCACACCTTCCCCCAACTAGCAGGAAATAGAGCCTCTGGCTATCACTGCAATGCTGAATGAATTATTTGGAAATAGTTTCTCTAAGCACTTGGAATGGCATTTGCAATTTCAGGGGCTGGTTCATGTGAAGAATACAAACAAAATACTCACGGGGAAGGAGAACCCGAACTCGTCTACGCGGTTACAGAGGGCGCGCCCCTCGCATGGGGCAGACCGTGAGAAGGTCATGCACAGTCCGGACTCACCACTCCATCTTGGGGTAAATCTGTGTGGATATTGCTTCAGGCTGGCAGGGAACGCTTTTCTCATGTTAGGCTCCACTGGAGAAACAACAGCACACCTGAAAAACACTTGGAAAAATGAACACCTCAGCCCAAACCCAGTCATCTAAATCGGTTTAGCATCGGAGTTCCCCTTGTGGCTCAGCGGGTGAACAACCCAACTAGTATCCATGAGGATGCGGGTTCGATCCCTGGCCTTGCTCAGTGGGTTAAGGATCTGGCGTTGCTGTGGCTGTGGTGTAGGCTGGCAGCTTTAGCTCTGATTGGACCCCTTGCCTGGGAACCTCCATGTGTTGTGGGGGCGGCCCCATGAAGACAATGAATGAATGAATGAATGAATAGGTTTACCGTCTTTGGTCTGGGGCAGAGGACCACTGGTGGCCAGCTCTGGGTAACCTACGATTTCTGGACTCTCCTGGGGCAGAATGAAGAGATGAGTCTCATGGGAGGAGCAGCCTCTTTCCCTCCCGGTCACCCTGGAAACTCAGCTCCGGGGCCGGCAGCCCAGGAATCTGCACGTGTACTTGGAGGAGGCCAAGGAGCCTGAACTTTGGCGGTGACCTTTAGAGGATCCTCTGCAATGCTAATGCAGACCCGACCTGGGGATGGCTAACCAAGTTCACCTATCATCCCCCCGAAGGCCAGAGACAGCAGCACGAAACAAATGGCTTGAAGCAACCACCTGAAAAAGAGGAAGGGACATGGAGGAATAAGCGGGTCGTGGAAACCAACAGGGTGCTGCCAGGGCCCATGGTTTAGCGGTTCTTGCATTTGATCCTCAACAAACGAGGGAAAGCCAAGGAAACTGAGACCTGGGGAAAATCAGAGATTTGCCAGAGCTCTGAGATCCAACCCTCTTTCTGTGTTCTGAGCTCTGTCTGAGGAGTCAGAGGAGGGGTTTATGGTCATAGCTTAGCTGCGGGTTTTCTGTACGACTTTCAGGAAATCGTGTCATTTCTCTGAACTGGCTTTCTCAACAATAAAAGACACACTTGTTCGTATGCATATAAATACAGAGAGAGATAGATATGACTTTCCACGTGGACCTCCATGTATGTTTGTCTATCTCTATCTCTCTATTTCCCTCCTAGAAAGAATTTGCAAAGCCTGCATCTCCTTATCTCCCACTGCCCAATCAACCCACGCCAATTTGCCTTCTGCCTCATTACTGTGGGAAACAGCTTTCACTGACGTCATCAGTGACCTCCATGTTGCTAGTTTCAATGGATATTTACAGTCCTTACTTGTTTTTCATTATATTCATTTCCTACAACATAATGATTTGATATTTGTGTATATTGCAAAATGATCGGATCACCACAAAAAATTCTGGTTAATGTCCATCACCGCACACAGTTACAATGCTTTTCCCTTGTGAAGAGAATTTTCACGATCTCCTCTCTCAGCAACTTTCAGGTACACAATACAGTGTCCTTAACTTTAGCTACCGTGCTGTACGTGGCATTCCAGGACTTATTTATATTATAATCGGAAGTTTGTACCTTTTGACCCACTTAACCCAATTTGCCCACCCTCCACCCTCCACCTCTGCCAACCACCAATCTGTTGCCTTCATTTATGATTTCAGGTCTTTAAGTTTGTCTGTCAGATTCCACTTATAAGTGAGATCATATGATATCTGTCCTTGTTTCACTTAACATAATGTTCTCAAGGTCTATCCATTTTGTCACAAATGGCAGGATTTCCTTCGGTAGCTTCCTTGCTCCCTCCCACTGGGAAACTCATAATGCTTCACATGACCTACAAAGCTTGTCAGGTCTCCCCTCCTGATTCTCAACTCTTCCCACCCCATGCTTCTCATTCCGTAGGCCCCAGCTACATCCCCCTTCTTTCAGGTCTCTGAACTTGCCATGGCTCTGCCCTGCCACAGGGCCTTCGCACATGCTATTCCAACAGCCTGAGTCATTTCTCTCTCTGCAGGTGGGCAACCTCTACTTCTACCTTGAGTTGTTTTTTTTTTTTTTAATTTTACTTTTTAAGAGTTCATCTCAGGAGTTCCCATCGTGGCTCAGCGGAAATGAATATGACTAGTATCCATGAGGACGCAGGTTCGATCCCTGGTCTTGCTCAGTGGGTTAAGGACCTGGCATAGCCGTGAGCTGTGGCGTAGGTCGCAGACACGACTCTGATCTGGTGTTGCTGTGGCTGTGGAGTAGGCCGGCAGCTGCAGCTCTGATTTGACCCCTAGCCTGGGAACCTCCAAATGCCGCAAGGGCAGCCCTAAAAAAGACAAAACAACAACAACAAAACTTCCTCAGAGAGCCTTCTGAGATCTCCGTGGCCCAGCTGAGTCCACCCTTTGTATGCTCTCGTAGAATTACTGACAGTAGAAATTCCTTTAACCAGCCTCCCTTAACTGGCTTCCCAGATTCACCAACTGGATTGGTGCCCACTGTACTCTGAATGCCGGGAGCTGCTAAGCCACTCTTTAACACGACTGAATATTTCTGCTTCTCTCTTCTTTAGTGTTTACTTATCAAGCGTCATCTACAATTGTTCTCGAACTGATGCCGGCTAGTTTTACAGGCTATTGTTATATACATAACTGAAGTAAATATTATGTAAACTAATGAAATGTGAGTACAAAAAGTCTTTGTCTAGATGAGCACTAAACTGGGTAATTCGGAATGACTTGATAAATGTAACACACTAAAGCTTGCTTGGGAGTGAGTGAGACAATTGTAAAAGATTGGGGAGGAGATGTCAAAACTACAGAAGAAATCTGCAGTCAGATTTCTTCTCAAATCTGTCTTTAACTTCTCCCTCCCCTTTCAAGAAATGAAAACAGGAAATCATAGATGATGCATTAAGGGTGTGTTCTATACAAAAGAGATAACTGAGAAAAGGCAGCATTGGCTCTGCATCAAAAGATTCATGCAGAGGTGTGTGTGTGTGTGCACATATATGTCTTTTTTTTTTTTTTGGCACATGGAAATTCCCCGGCTAGGGGTCTAATTGGAATTGTGGCCCCTGGCCTATGCCACGGCCATAGCAACACAGGATCCGAGCCACCTCTGTGACCTGCACCACAGCTCACGGCAACGCCAGATCCCTAACCCACTGAGCAAGGCCAGGGATGGAATCCGCATCCTCGTGGGTACCAGTCGGGTTCATTACCACTGAGCCACAGTGGAACTCCCATTTATCTTTTATGTTAAAATACATATTCTTGCTATGCATCTTCTCTATGATCCTTCCTCCAGATCAAAGCTTCATGCACAGAGAGACACTGGAACATCCCCATCAGGACCCATCATAGAATTCACGGAGCCCAGTGAAAATGGAAATGTAGGTTCCTCATTCAAAAGGTATTAGATTCCGAGACGGCGAGAGCAGCGCATTCAACTGAGGGCGGGGCCTGTCTGAACAATAAATAAGTAAAATACGTGACATGTTAGTTGGTGTTAAGTGCTATGGACACAAATAAAGCAAGAAAGAGAAAGAGGGAGTGGGAGGGTTAATAAATATCTGTGGAATAAAGACCATAAACTTCTAACCAAAACTCAAAGGGAATAAAATGAAAAAAAAAAATGGCATCAAGATGAAAACACTGACAAAGGAAAATAAGAATATAAGCAAAAGTCAAAACCAGGAAAAAAATAGAATCAGTGGTTTTTGAGCTACAAATTTGGTTCTGAGCTTCCTGATAACCAAAGCAAAACATGAAACGTGACCAATCACACTGTTCTTGTTATCAAAGAGGAGGAAGAAAACCAGTGTCCCAGGATGAAAGGGGCTAACATTCTATCTCTTGCTTCCTGACAGGACCGACTGAAAATAACCTAAATAAACATGTTACTATGATACCCGGGGAGGTACTCGTAGTAGAATTATTTCACAGGATGAAAGGGAAAACTTCTCATTGCAACATTTTTGTTTTCCCCGGAAGGGCACCGAGTAAACGCGTCTTTGGAGGCAAAGAAACTTTCAAATCGGCTGACGTTTTGATGTTGCAATCCAACCATCACTTCAGCCTACAAAAATGTCAACCAGTTGGGACACGTTCCACCATCTCCCTTCCTGACCCTCACAAGAGGAGAGAGGCCACCCGGGGCCAGGCGGGCAGACATTCAAGGCGCCCGGGGTCTCCGTCTTTCCCGCCTTCTCCCTCCCTCGGCTCCCACCCCATGCGGATGGACCCCCAAGCTGCCAGAGCCTTTTCCTGCCGCGCCTCCCTGGTAAGCCCCCCAAAGTGCGGTCCTCCTCAGTGACACAGACAGGACCTGTGGACAGACAGACCTGGAGCCCAGACTGTGATGGCTCAGAGCAGAGAAAAAGAGCCATTTTTATTCTCGCCTTCCTGCCGTTTCACTTCTCTCTTCCTCTAAGTCCACCTCTTGGTCTTTCTCCCTGTGCTCGCTTCTCACCTCCACCACCACCGTCATTTACTTACAGGACGAACAACGACTCTAAATTTCACCGAAAAAGACGGTTCAGGCAGGCTCGTGGCACTGTCTTTGCCTTTTGTGTGGCTGTTAGCCCGTGTCCGCGTGTCTCTCCCACACACACAGACAAACCAAATAAACATCTGTGTGTACTTTGGGTAGAGAGAGAGTGTGATGGGAAACAAATCACTAAAAAGAACCAGCTACCTAACTACTAGACTCTCTTTAATCTAGATGGAGAAAAAACAAAGCCGAAAAACCCTCCTTAGGTCAGAAACATCTTAGGACCCTAAAAGGGGTTCGGCAAAGTTCATTTCGTGACTCTTTTAAATATTATTAAAACAACGAGCCAGCAGATTCCCTCAGCCACCTGTTCGAGGCTCTTCCGATACCGAACATCAACCCACAGACACGAGCTACCCCCAAAGAGAAAAACAGGAGTGTTTCTATCAAAGACGTCGCCAGACCGTGAATCTGCTGGCCTTTGAAGTTCCCCATAAAACGTGAAAGAGAAAGCGTCCCCACCAGCCACTGTCTCCGCCAGCCACTGTTGATGGCCTTAACAATTGACATGGGCCCCCTTCGTGGGTACCCACTTAGGTATCAGAGACACACCTTTAATGAGAGAAAAGCTTGCGGCAGGATTTCTATTTCAGGCCTCACGCTAGTAAATATAACTCTGTTTACACAGTCTTGGGTCCGGGACCAGCTCGAGCTGCACATGGCTGCTTGAAATGCACCTTAAATGTGGTCTTTGAAGCTCTGAGCTGTGGTACGTGTGGTCGCGCCTTTCTTTTTCTTCCCTGTGGCAGAATTGTCAACTGTTTCTCGGTGGCTTGCATAACATCCATGTGAACACAGCAAGGACCCAGGCTGAGGGGTCCAACCCACTAGACCCGGGGGGTGGCCGTGCTTGGCCCTGCAGGAGAGCAGCGACTCGGGCCTCTGCCCACTACCTGCTGCTTGATGTGCCCGCGGTCACGACGAACTTGTCTCCAACGTTTCCAAATGTTCCTGTGGAGCAAAACTGTCCTCAACTGAGGACCACGGCCCCCAGGACTTCTTTCCTACATCCCTCAAGTTCTCTTAAGTGTGATTTAAATTTTGTTCTAAATATTGATCACTTATAGGATGATTTTTTTTTAACCTGCAGATCAATTCAAAAGGTTTTAAGTTCTAAATATGTTGCTTCTTTTTTTAGTTACCTTTTCATTGTCCCTTTATAACCTAGTTAGATTGCGGTCAGGGAAGGTGGACCCTATGGTCCTTCTTTTTTGGTGCTTGCGGAAACTTGCTTTGTGGCTTAGTACCTTGTCAGTTACTGTAACTATTTCTTATGTGCTTGAAAATGCTTTTTTTTTTTTTTTTTTTTTTGCTTTTTAGGGCCTCACTCGCAGCATATGGAGGTTCCCAGGCTAAGGTCAAATGAGAGCTGTAGCTGCCGGCCTACGCCACGGCCATAGCAACCCCGGATCCTTAACCCACTGAGTGAGGCCAGGGTTGGAACCCACAACCTCATGGTTCCTAGTCGGATTCGTTTCTGCTGCGCCACAATGAGAACTCCCTGAAAATGCACATTCTTCAGTTGTTGGGTAGAGGATTCTATACAGGTCTATTAGATCGGTCCTGTTCATTGTATCATTCAAATCTGGTACATTCTTGCCAATTTTTATACCACCTGCCCTATCAACTACCAGAAAGTTGTATTTTTAAATCTCTCGCTTATAAACATTTGTCCATTCTTCCCTGAAACTTGGTCAACTTTTGCTTTTGTATCTTTTGAGAGTTAAGAATAAATAAATACCAATTCGGATGTGTTATACTCTCCTGATGAACTGTTCCTTTTATCACTATATAATGACCAAGTTTGTTTTTTTTTTTCCTTAAAGACATTTACTCTGCCACAGCCTTATAGATAGTTTTGTTTTGCTTAGTATTTTCCTGGTATATCTCTTCTTATCATTTACTTTCAATTTGGGGGAAATCCTTCTGTTTTAGGAATGTATTTTGAAAGCGGCATAAGAAAGCTTTCTGTTTTTTTCACAAAACTTGACAATTGCCTTTTAACTAGTGAGTGTATTCCACTTCAATTTATTATGTTTCATAATATATTTAGATTTATTTCCACCATTTCTTTTTGTACTTTCTGCTTACTCTGCTTTTTAGTGCTTTTCTCTTCTTGTCCTGTCTTCTTTGGATTGATCAAGATTTCTGCATTTCTTTTTTGCCCCTCTATTAATTATGTGTTCTGGGAGTTCCTGTCATGGTGCAGCAGAAATGAATCCAACTAGGAACCATGAGGTTGCACGTTTGACCCCGGCCTTGCTCAGTGGGTTAAGGATCCAGCATTGCCGTGAGATGTGGTGTAGGTCACATATGCAACTCAGATCCCGCGTTGCTGTGGCTGTGGTGTAGGCCGGCGGCTGCAGCCCTGATTCGATCCCTAGCCTGGGAACCTCCATATGCAGCAAGTGCGGCCCTAAACAGCAAAAAAAAAAAAAAAAAAGAAAAAAAGAAAGAAAGAGAGAAAGAAAGAAAGAAAGAAAGAAGGAAACTTACATGTTCTGTTTCTACTCTTTCAGGAGTTAATCTTAAAATTTTTCAAGCCAATTGGACCTAAGTTCTAAAGTTACTATTACTAGTATCTTCCTAAATAATATACGGATTTAGAACATTTTAACCCAGATTGCACATTATCACTATGTAGCCTTTTAGATAGTTCCACTTCAGTTTTCTATCCTAAATTTTATTTTTATTATTGTTTTTTTGGGGGCAATTAATACATTTTTTGGCTTTGCCTAGGTCCTTATCAACAATCTTTAATTACTGTTCCTTCTTCCCTCTGAATCTTTCCCTCTGAGTCCAATTTCTTCTCTCCTAAAATACGTACCCTAGAAATCTTTTCCATGACTGTCCTTGAATAATACATTCTTTTGGCCATTCTTTAAAAATGTCCTTATTTCCTCTTGTCTTTCAATGATAGTTGAAAATGGTAAAAAATGGAGACTGAGTGTTTTTCTCTCAGCACCATGAAGATATTTAATTGACTTTTGG
>PVHT021183648.1:578606-619005 GCA_004024745.2 Catagonus wagneri
ATTCTCATGAGTATTATTCAGGTTCATTACTGCTGAGCCACAATGGGAACTCCCCCCCCCTTTTCCTTTATGGCCACCTCCATGGCACATGGACATTCCTTGGTCAGGGATCAAATCTAAGCAGCAGCTGTGACCTAGACCACAGCTGCAACAGCTCTGGACCCTTTTAACCCACTGCTCTGGGGAAGGGATTGAACCCTTGCCTCAGCAGTGACCTAAGCCATCACAGCCGCATTCTTAACCCACTGCATCACAGTGGGAACTCCTGTCTGTGTTTTTTTGAATTAGTGTTTTTGGTTTTTTCATATACATACCCAGGTCCATCTCTTCTTAATGCCCTACGTTCTAGCCACACAGACAACTCATGGACGGTTCTAAGCTCTGCCATATCCTTCTCTGTTTTCATAAAATCCTATTCTCTGGCCAGAGCAAAACCCAAATGTGGGCTCCCCTGTAAAACCGACCCTAACTTTCCAAAACATAATCAATCTCCTTCATATGCTTCCATTACATTGGGACATCCTCTGTTTGGAATCCCTATCACACAGAACCAAGAGTTTTCATGTCTTTAGATTCAGATGTTTTATCAGGCTCGAGCAAGATTTTTTTTTTTTTTTTTTTTGCTGTTTAGGGCTGCATTCGCGGCATATGGAGCTTCCTAGGCTAGGGTACAATCGGAGCTACAGCTGCCAGCCTATGCCACAGCCAAAGCCACGCCAGAGCTGACCTACACCACAGCTCACAGCAATGCCAGATCCTTAACCCACTGAGCGAGGCCAGGGATCGAACCCACAAACTCATGGTTCCTATTCAGGTTCGTTTCCGCTGTGTCACAGTGGGAGCTCCCCAAGCAAGATTTTATCCATCACCCCTAACATGTAGCACAACATCTGGCACATGGCAGACACTCGTAGATGCTACAGCAATTGTCTTGAATTAGGAGGCTATTCAATTCTTGCCCAGAGAAGCATAGCTTGAAATTATGCTACCTTTGTGTGTTAGAAGCAGTCTCATTGTTGAAAATCTCCACATAACTGCCAGTTGTCAGTGGCGCTAAGTTAGTCAGTATGCAGAGCAAAGAGGCTCAGTCCAGCCTCTGCCCATAATTTTTGCTAGATCTAGTCCTGACTCATGACTAAATTCCACTTCTATAGCTGAGCAAGTAGTCACTTATAATCTAGGACAGGCGGTACAGCTGCAAGACATAAAGACAACGCTAAAACACAACCACGCTGCCTTGTTCACTGCTGGAACCACTAGCATGGTGACTGATATGGAGTAAGTGCTTATTGAATGCATGAATAAACATGAACGGATGAACAAGAGATGATATGATAAAAAAGAGAGAGAAAGATAGAAAAGAAAGGCAGGAAGGCAGGAAAGCAGAAAGGAAGGAAGGAAGAAGGGAAGGAAGGAAGGAAGGAAGGAAGGAAGGAAGGAAGGAAGGAAGGAAAGGAAGGAAGGAAGGAAGGAAAGGAAAGGAAGGAAGAAAGGAAGGAAAGGAAAGGAAGGAAGAAAGGAAGAAAGAAAGAAAGGAAGACAAAATGTAGCAAGTGGCCAGCAAAAGAAGTTAGAAGACTTGTCTGACTCCACACTGGGCACACGGCTTGGATTGTACCTTATTCACCTTTGTATGTGCCTGGCATGTACTCGGGGACTGTGGACTATACAAATGAATGGATGAATGAGTGAAAAAAACTTAATTACATGCCAACTTAATTAATGAGAAAATTCTAGATCTGGAGTTATGGAGAGAGGGAAACCAAAAGGCCAACATTTGGGATAAGAAGGAAAAACTTAATTTTCATAAATCTTTTGGGTTTTGTCTCATCCATGCATGCTAGCCTTACCTATCTGACCCCTGTGTCTATCCATCCATCCATTCATCCACTCAAGAAACATTTTCTAAACATCTACTGTGCTTTGGGTTTACAGATTTCAGTTTTGTTTTGAGAAAACCTTGCTCAGTCTCTAGCAGTAAAATGGTACCTCTGGCATGGTGGGAGCTGATATATCTCAAAACTTTCATTCATTCATTCATTCAGCAAATATCCTTGAACACCTTACTTTCTGCCAGACACTGTGTGAAAACCAGGGACTTATTCCTTATGTTAGGTATTTATTCATTCAACAAACAATGTTTCAGCACCTAATAAGTGCCGAGCATAGATAGGGTTTCTGCTTTCAAAGATCTTAAAGATAATGGTAAGGTTTGGGCAAGAGACAAGTAAACAAATAAACAAGTTTAGAGACTGATAAGACAAAATAATAATGAAATCAGAATGTGCTAGAGAGTGATTATATCTTATTCATATTGGTATCTAATCTATACATGTGGTATATAATTATTGCATTCTCTGCCTTCAGAGGCAGAGATTTCTAAGAAAGCTGAGCTCTCACCAGATGATCCAGGGGCAGCATACCTGGATTCTTTGCACAGACAAGCCCGAGGAGAGCGCACAGAGGGTGTGACCTGGCCCGGGGGCAGAGAAGCGGGGTCTTGGAGAGAAATGGAGCCAGAAGGACCAGCCCCACGCAGAGGCCTCTCTGCCTGCCCAGTGTCACCAAAGCTCCTGGCCCTGCGGCCCAGGTTGACCTCCTGCGCTGTCTTCTGAGAACCCAATATCTGCCTTCCAGCCATTCAGATGAAACCCCCACCCCAGCCCTCTTGGTCAGGAACTTTGACTCCCCGGTGACCTGGTTTTGAACTAGTGACCTGGAGGTGAATTATCCGTATCTTGTTACTAATTCCCCATTGCCCCCGCTTCCGCCTGCTGGCCGCTAGCAGGAGGCCTCGGCAAGTATGGGGACAGAAGTCCAGCCAGAGGCCCTGCCCATCAGCCACCACGTCCACCAGGCTCTGGCCCCCGCCATCTGGTCTCCTGCCTGTGTCCTCGCGCTTGAGCCTGGCCCGACTGAACAGGTTTTGGAAGAGGCCAAGGTCACCGTGGGCCGACCTCCACAGATGGATTCACCCTGACCCTGCAGCTGTGGTCCAGCCTGACCGCGGATGCTCAGGGCCAGCACGTTCCTCCCTCAGAGGGACTCGGGCCTTGAGGCTTTGCAGAACCAGAGACCACGGCCTGGCTCCCCCTCTCTCCCACCCAGTTTCCTTCTGGACCCCACTCTCCTCACTTCCCGGGCCCTGAAGACATCATCGTCCTTTCTCTGAGGCTGGTGTTCAAGGGGGGGGCCCTCCACCCAGGGACCTGGGCAGACACTGGTGAGAAACATCACTGGGCAGCATTCTGGGGACTCAGCAAGCGCCTGTCCCCTCGGTTCAGTGGGCCACGGAGGAGCCCGAACCTTCTGGACCGCAGGCTGGATGGTCTCCTCCAAGGGGCTAGGCTGTAGCTGTTGGAGGCTGAGTGGGGTAGGAGTCCGGGCCCCAGCAGCTCTCACTGCTTGCTCGAACACGCATGGTTGCTCCGTGCTTCACACGTGGCCGTACAGGTGGGCCTAAAACACAATCTTTGTTGTAGAGGCTTATGATCGAGGGAAACGGAGGTGCTCTGTCTTCTAAAAATTATAGCCCGAGTTCCCATTGTGGCTCAACAGGTGAAGAACCCAACATGGTCCCTGGTGAGGGTGTGGGTTCGATCCTAGACTTCGCTCAGTGGGTTAAGAATCCAGAGTTCTGCTTGGGTCACAGAGGCAGCTCGGATCTGGTGTTGTTATGGCTGTGGTGTAGGCCGGCAGCTGCAGCTCCAATTTGACCCCTCGCCTGGGAACCTCAATATGCCACAGGTGCAGCTTTAAGAAAAAGAAAGAAAAATTGTAAAAAATAAAGTAAAAAAAAATTATGCCCTCCGCCGTCACACTTGGAATACACTTCTGTGGGTGCTTGTATCACCGGTTCTGACACACTCCCCTTGTATATCCCTTTCCTCCACTAGACCGTGAACTCCTCAAAGACAAGGGTCCTTTCTTATTCTTCCTTGGACCCCTTATTGGTGACCAATAAAAGAAATGGTAACAATGAAAGCTACGTATCTATCCCAGAGGGAATCCAACTTTCATTCCAGGTCTCTCTGGATTTATCTTACAGTTTATTTCAGCTCTGGTCACATGCAGTGGTTCAGACACTAAAAATAATCTTGCCTGAAAGAATTAAAATCATCGTTTGCCGCAAAGATAAGTTAGTGCACGGTGGCTTTGTAGCGGGGAGGGGGAAGGGCCTTCCCAAAACAAAGGGAAGACAACATGCAGAGCCAGCATCTGTGCACACATGCAGTTCTGCATCAGTGCAGCTTAACCTGTATCCATGAGCGCAGGCGTGTCTATAACTGTCAAGATTTATAGAACACCTTATAAGGGAGACAAAGGAATTTAGATGTGGCAGGAAACCTAAGGGACCTAATGGGGTGTATAAGGTGATGCACTGCTGTGTTCCAGGCTCAGCCTCTGGGTATTAATCCTCTGAGCCAGGGCTGGCAGGAATAAACGCTGCTTCCAGGTAAAAAGCCTTAGTGGCTCCTTTCTCTGTATGTAAGTACCGCCAACAGTTTGGTTTACAATCAGTTAATAAAATGGTGAGACAAGTACTGTAAGACATCACTTATATGTGGAATCTCAAAAATAAAACAAACTAGTGAATATAACAGAAAAGAAGCAGATGACGGATATAGTGAATAAACTAGAGGTCACCAGTGGGGAGCAGTGAGGGGGGAGCAATAGGGAGGGAGGTGGGGTGAGGTACAAATTACTGGGTATAAAATAAGCTCCAATGATATGGGAAAATGGCCAATATTTTATAACAACTCTAAATGAAATATAATTTAAACACTTGTGAGTCCTATATTGTACACTCGTAACATATAATATTGTGTAACTGTGCTTGCATTTAAAAACTTTAAAGCGGCAGGAAAAAAAGAAAGAAAGAAAGAAAGAAAGGAAGGAAGGAAGGAAGGAAGGAAAGGAAGGAAGGAAGGAAGGAAGGAAGAAAAAGAAAGAAAGAAAGAAAGAAAGAAAGAAAGAAAGAAAGAAAGAAAGAAAGAAAGAAAGAAAGAAAGAAAGAAAGAAAATAAGATGGTGAGCTTCAAAACCATGAAAGGACATTTTACTTTTTAATCATATGGTCAACATTCAAGCAAGGTCTTCAGAGAACAGCTCTAAAGTTCGTTCCACTGGGGTTTTCCCCGCCTCCACTCGCAGTCTTAGCTTGCCTTAAGATTTCCTGAAGGCCCTGGGATTTCCTGAAGGCAGAAGTTCTTAACTGTTCCTCGAGGGACAGCAAAAGCCACAGCAGGAATGAAAGACCTGCTGGGCTCCATCTGGCATCGCCCTCTCAACCTGTGACTTCCGGGCTCCAGCTCAGGATTTCCGTCCTCTCTTCTCATCCTCCGTCAGCCCTTTGGTGCTCTGGATTCCAAAATTCAGCCAAACAGACTAATGTCCACAGTTCACCTTCCTGCTCAGCATTAAGTGATGTTATAACCGTTCGCTTTCTCTGTAACCTTGAGCAAGTCCTTGTGCCTCCCGCCTTTGACCTCACCTTCTTCAGCTTTAAATGGAAGGAGAAATCATAATAAAAAAATTTTTTAAAGAAATTAAAATTAAAAAAAAATGGAAGGAGGGCAATGGCTGATTTAAGAGTTTCCCTCCAGAAGTTCCTATCATGGCTCAGTGGTTAACGAATCTGACTAGGAACCATGAGGTTGTGGGTTCGATCCCTGGCCTTGCTCAGTGGGTTAAGGATCTGGCGTTGTCGTGAGCTGTGGCGTAGGCCGGCAGCTGTAGCTCCGATTAGACCCCTAGCCTGGAAACCTCTATATACCGCGAGTGCGGCCCTAGAAGAGGCAAAAAGACAAAAAAAAAAAATTTTTCCTCCAGCTTGGAGTGTGCTCCTCTGTTCACTACAGTAGTTCTGGGCCCTTGCACAGTCCTTGGCACCAAGGGCTGCTTCATAAACCTGTGAATTCAGAGTTCCCGCTGTGGCTTCGTGGGTTAAGGACTGGACTAGTATCCATGATGATGCGGGTACGATACCTGGCCTTGCTCAGTGGGTTAAGACTCCGACGTAACCGTGAGCTGTGGCATAGGTCACAGATGCGCCTCAGATCTGGCATTGCTATGGCTGTGGCATAGGCCTGCAGCTGTAGCTCCAGTTGGACGCCTAGCCTGGTCACTTCCGTATGCCTTGAGTGTGGCCCTAAAAAGGAAAGAAAAAAAAAAGCACGTGAATGCAAAAATGTAATGAACCCATAAACCCCATCATACTAGAGAAGGACCAGAGGCTGAGCCTTATGTTCCGACTGTCACCAGCTTGCTGGGTGAACTTGGTCAGTGGCTTCCCCACCCTGAGGTCCGAGAGGAAGTGAGGCGTTGCCGGGGTCACGCAGCCAAGGAGAGCAAAGTGAGGGCTGGAACACAAGCCTTCTGATTCTCTGCTCGCGAGATGCTTTGCTACTGCGATGCTGCTGAGAAGCACTGCTTCTGATTCTGCTCTGTTAAGATTTCTCCTAGAGATCAGGTCTTTTCTGAACGGGGAGGGGGCTCCAATGATCCACTGGTATCACTTTTCCATCTGTCCCTGGATTTAGGGCCAGAACCAAGAGCTCGAGAAACAACATGTGACTTCAAGAAAGGGGCGCCCCTCACCGACCATTTCTCCACCTGCCAAGTGCAGATAAGCAACCACCAAGGGGGCCGAGTGACGCAGGCCGATCCCGCAGCCCTGCTGAGCCGGCAATTTCCTCCAAGAAGCCGCTCACCTCTGGGCAGGGGGCGAGGCTGCCTGCCTGTACACCGTTCTCGTGTGGGAGCCAGAATCTAGAAAGGGAGCTTTGGCTGAAACCTTTGGTCAGGGTGGGGGCGGCCTCCGTTCTCACCCACATGCCACGGCCCTGGTGGCTGGCTGGCTGCCGAGCTGGAGCGGGCATGTCGCTCCTGTAGGCACATCTCTACCCGCAGCTGCCCCCTGCCCCGAGGAAGGATGGTTGTCACCTTCTCACCTGGCACAGTGACTCAAGGGCAGGCCTGGCACCAGCCCCCAGGGCACCAATTCCCAGGACACAGTCTCACTGGCAGAGGGACCTCGGAGTCTGCTGTGAAAGGCACGGGCTTTGGCACCTGGGTCCACATCCCAGTTTTGCCGATTCCTGGCTGTGTGACTTTGATCCTCTCCGGGCTCTGGTTTACTCATCTGTACAGTGGGCACAATATCAGCTTCCTCATGAGACTGGTGTGAGGATTAAGTACACATTATTTCTAAAACACCTCACAGGATGCCTCAAATACAACAAACGTTAAATAAATGCTCAATAAATAATTCCCTGGTGCCATTCAGTACCCTGGGGTCCTGAGACCTTTCCCAGGAGGTGAGAGCCCCTTGGGTGGGAAAGGAGGTGGGGAGGAGAGGAAGAGTGAGCTGGGTTATTGGCCCCCCTTCAGCTAAAGCAGATGCCCTGTTAGCTGTTGTCTGTTCCGCGTCTCAGAAAAGTCTGAAAACTGTACGCTGATCTCATCTCCTCACATGGCAGATGAGGAAGTGGGGGCTCGGAAAGCTTAGGGATGGCACTTGGCGGGTCGAAGGTGATGCTGGGAGACAACAGCCTGTGATGTGTAAGAGCGCAAGTTCCACCACCGCGCTGCCTTTTCAGGTGTCCCTCCATCGCCGCCTGGCTTTGCAACCTCGAGCTGCTTACTTACTTTTCTCTTCTTTAAAGTGCCTGCTGCTAAGGGGTTTCGTGAAAATTGAATGCAATTTTATATCTAAAATGCTCAGAATGGGATCTGACCTAGTGTTAAGGCTTGGTGATTATTTTCAGAACACTTGACCCCATTTCTCAGTCTAATAAAATTTAACTGAGTAGGATATTGTCTTTAATATGTGCCCATCTGGAATTCTCCTTTGGCGCTGTGGGTTGATTTGGCATTGTTACTGTAGCAGCTTGGGTCACTGCTGTGGTGTGGGTTCAGTCCCAGGCTCAGAACTTCTTCATGCCTTGGTGTGACTAATAATAATTATAATAATAATAAAAATCCATAAAAAAATTTAAAAAAATGCACACCTATAAGTGAAATAAAATCCATAAAAAAAAATAAATAAATAAAAATAATAATAATAAGTTTTCACCCTTCACTGCACCCAGGATGCTTCATGAGGTGGAAAGCCCCTCAGCAGGCTGTGACCAACAGGGAGACGTGTCATGTCTCCCCCAGTCCCAAAAGTCCCCCGCCTTGGGACAGGCACCCTTGCTCAGAGAATGAGTGGTAGACAGATATAGCTGAATGAAGTGGGGAAGCCCATGGAAGGCAAAAAGGACTGGCTGGATCCTAATCAACCTCTTCAAACAGTATCCCTGGGGATGGACTTGTGGGACCGGGGGATGTGCAATGGTTTGGGTGCTATTTTGACCACTAGAGGTCAGTGGAAGGTCGGCTATCCTTAGAGGGTGCGATCCGGGGAGAGGTGAGGTCCACTGCCAAGTGGGCTATGGGACCACCACCCACCTGGATTTGGTCTGTTTGCCAGGAATTCAAATCATCCACATTTGCTCTTTGGTTTCTCCTGTGACCAGGTAGCACTGGCAAGGGACAGCTCTGGGCCAAGGATGGAGACATCCTTTTCTTCTTTAAAGCCAGCTGGCCCAATGGTTCAAGGCCATCAGTGTCCCCGTTTTCTAATCAATACAGTCCAAACTCTTCCATCCTCCCGTCCCCAACATCCCCGCATCCAATTCTCTGCCCACCTCCACTCACTCTCTGCCCTCTCTTTCCCCACCCCTAACCCATCTGCAAGCCTCTCACCCATCCTTCAACACCTGCGTGGAACCCCCTAATCCGATGGGTTTTCTCCATACCAGGTGTTCTGCAACACAGTGTCTGTCTCCGTTGTGTATAACAGTTGTTCTGGATTTGTCCTTGCTCACCCACTAGCTCTGAACTCTGAATTTAATTCTTCTCCCCCACCCCCCGCACCTCCTCTTCCCCTCAGGATAAGTGATACCTTAAATCTCCTTCATATCTGATTTAGATGATATTTATTTATTCATTTCACCTGCATCTGTGGCATGCGGAGGTTCTCGGGCCAGGAACCAAACCCAAGCCACAGCAGTGACAACATCGGATCCCTAACACGCAGAGCCACCAGGGAACTCCTTGATGGCACATTTTATTAGCTTCATTGATCCTCATAGCAAACTCTGGGTGTCATCATCCCATCCTACAGATAAGAAAATTGAGGCTCTGGAAGGTTAAGTAACTGGCCCAAGGTCATTCCATTCGTGAATGGAAGAACTGGGTCCCTAACCCAAAGCACACGACTCTAGAGATCATACACTCCTCACCATGCAGGACTATCTCTCAGGCGTGTGTCTGTGTGTGTGTTTACAGGGCACATGAGTGAAAGGTCTGCGGTGGCAGGAAAGGGCAGTCATTTATTTCTGTCCTTTCAAACTCTTGCAGTGAAAGTTCTACACCTCAGGGGTGAATGGCAATTTTTTACTAATAAAATAACATTTTTATTAATGCTTGTATTTATCATTTACTATTTTTTAAAAATTCTTCCCGAAACGAGGACTGGGGACGGGATCTGACAGAGAAGCAGTGGCAGTGGGCGTTGCATCACCATTCATTCACTCACTCCTTCATTCATTCGTCCCGGAAATGTTTGGTGTGTCTCTTTCCTGTGCCGTTTGGGGCAGGTGGACAGGTCTCTCTGGACATCAGGCCCTGACTGCGCACTGGCCCTCTGTGCTCCAGCCCCTGCTCTGGTGTTGTCTTCCTGGCTGGTCGTCTTCAGGCCTCCTGGGCCAGGATTCCTGCTGTGTAGACAGTCTTGGTGGCGGATGGACTCCTCTGCTGTGTAGACACTCTGGGTGGCGGATGGAGCCTTTGCCCCGGCATTCAGCGGTGACAAGAAAGGAATGTGCTCTCATTCTTCCCAGGCTCTCCCGGGGTGTGGTGGGTGCTGCTGTCACCGGGAGGCTTCTGTAAATAAAGCCGGCTTAATCTCCTTAGCTGGATGGTGGTGTCAGCCGGCTCGGAGCCGGCAGGAAAGCAGCATCATGCCTCAGATTCCCCAAATTGTTGGGGGTGGTGGGCGAGCCTCCGGATCCCACAGGAACAGAGGGGCCTGCAGGGGCCTGCCTCCAGAGGGGAGCTGGGTTCAAGCCTCTCTCTGGGTCTGCAGCTCCGGGCATGCTCTGTGAGGCCTCATCACCAGCCCAGAGGGGTCGAGCAGATTCCCTGCTTGCCAGGCAGCTGGGCAGCTTCCAGGGGCGCCCACACTCCTCCTTCCTCCCACCAGGGTTCCCCAGGACTTACAGGAGCAACCCCAACTGCCCAGCCCGCCCTTGGAGCTCACCGCCCCGTGCCCCGTGCTGTACCCAGAGCTGTGCAGCTGTAAGTCTCTGGGGCTTATGCAATTGGCAAGGCCCTCTTTTAAAAAAGAACACCAACCAGGGCTCCCGCTGTGGCTCAGAGGCTTATAAACCCAACTAGTATCCATGAGGATGTGGGTTCGATTCCCAGCCCTGCTCAGTGAGTTAAGGATCTGGCATTGCCACAAGCTGTAGCATAGGTCACAGACAAGGCTTGGATCTGGCATTGCTGTGGCTGTGGTGCAGGCCGGCAGCTGCAGCTCCAGTTTGACCCCTAGCCTGGGAACAAAAAAAGAAAAAAGAAAAAGAAATAAAAATTTAAAAATAAAATAAAAAAATATACATATATATAAATAAAATAATAAATAAAATATTTTTTAAAATAAAATAATTCAGAAAGCAAAAAAAGAAAAGCAAAGAATACAAACCAAACGGCTGGAGGCATCTCCAGATCTTGGGAGGGGCCCCTGGGGGCCTGAAGTCCAGCTTCATCGACATCGTAGGAAGACCCCATTGCCAACACTGGCCTTCTCAGTCGCTCTCTCTTGACTTCTATGTGGATCCTTCTAACAGCTAACATTTTTTCTGCGTCCTTTTTGGCATTGTCACTCAAGCTTCTCTGAGATAAGTCTCCAAGTAAAATGACCCTCGGCTCCGTGAGACCCTAGAGTAACAACAATGAATATTAGCGGGACTCTTTTTCTGAGTGTCTCCTATGTGGCAACTTTGAGCTAGTCGCTTCCATCCCGCAAGGCAGGGAAAGAGGAAGGGCCACTGTGTTCGTATAGGCACTTACTCTAGGTGATGTGAGGTCACTAGCCATTGACCCCATGGCTAGCAGGTGGCCAAAAAAGCTCTGATTTAAAAATCACGTCTTTCTGGAGTTTCCATTGTGGTTCAGTGGGTTAAGAACCCTACATTGTCTCAATGAGCCCACTCAGTGGGCTAAAGATACTGAGTTGCCACAAGTTGCGGCGCAGTTTGAAGATGTGGCTCGGATCCCACGTTGCTGTGGCTGTGGCTGTGGTGTAGGCCGGCAGCTGCAACTCTGATTTGACTGCTAGCCTGGGAACTTCCATATGCCTCAGGTTTGGCCCTAAGAAGACCCCCCAAAAAAAGGAAAAGAAAAAGACAGCAAACACTGAAAAACTGAAAGTTCTGGGTGACCCAGCTTTCAAGGGAGAGCAGGCCATGGAAGCTGAAAGTACTTTTTAGTAGGACTACAAAGATACACGGTTGGAGGGTAACTCAAGCTCATTTCCAAGTCTCCTGGTCTCACCTTGTGTAGATGGAACTGTGCTTAGAGGGGAGCCTCCACCTCTCCACCTGTAAAAGATTGTTAAGGAAGTTTTCAAGTCACTTGATATCAAGAAGTGAGGCAATTTACATTCTTTCCCTGCCCAGGGCTGTGATGCAAAGTTTGGGGTCCTACCTGTATTTGAACTAGCGTTCTGTTAAACTGGACTAACTCTGGCCTTGGGGCCAGGTGGGGGCCGGGAGCAGGTAAACAGAGGAAAAAGCAACTGGAATTCACGTAAACAGAGGAAAGCAACTGGAGTTCACTCACAATAAAACAGAGGAACAAAAGATAAAACAGCACTCTGGAATTCTGAAAGAAGAACCCCATACTTAAGTTGTCAGGGGAGTGCATTCTCTCTTAAAACTCTTTGTCACTGTCCCTGGAAATCAATGCCAATGATTACCTTTTAAAACATCTTTTCAGAAATACATGTAGTCATTACGCATGTTTTAAAAGTCCAGGAATGATGTAAGCTGTAATACACGGCGGGTACAAGCAGCATGCTACTATAAGGCAGAGAGAACTCTATTCAGTGCCTATGATCAACTCTAATGGAAAAGAATAGTTTTTTAAAAGACTGTGTGTGTGTGTGTGTGTGTGTGTGTGTGTATTATATATATATGTGTATATATATGTGTGTGTGTATATATATATATATAATTGAATCACTTTGCTGTACAGTAGAAATTAACACAACAGCAGAAATTAACACAATTTCAATTAAAAAATTAAAATTTTTGGAGTTCCTGTCCTGGCTCAGTGGTTAAAGAATCCGACTAGGAACCATGAGGTTGCTGGTTTGATCCCTGGCCTCGCTCAGTGGGTTAAGTATCCGTTGTTGCTGTGAGCTGTGGTGTAGTTCACATAGGCGGCTCGGATCTGGTGTTGCTGTGGCTGTAGCTTAGGCCGGCAGCTATAGCTCTGTTTCTACCCCTAGCCTGGGAACCTCCATATGCCATGGGTGCGGCCCTAGAAAAGACAAAAAAAAGATAAAAAATTAAAAATGTTTAAAGATAAAAAATTAAAAATGTTTAAAAATGTTTAAATTTAAAAAACTATAAAAAATAAATGCACCAAAAATAGGGGATGATTTCTACTTAGTAGAATCATGGAGTCATTTTTATTTTTCCTTAATTTTTTGTTTCTCTTCTCTTGGCCGTGTGTTAATTATATAATAAAAAGAGAAACAAGTTAAAATAAGAACAGGAACCAACACAATTCTTCTTCTTTTGGAAATGGCAGGTCCTGGAGAAAATGTGTTTATAGTGGGTCCCAAAATGTGTTCTGTAGACACTGGTGCTCTATGCGTTAATAGTTCTTTGGTAGTTGTGATGGGTTCCATGATAAACAAACTTGGGAAGACCTCTCTTAGAACAAAAGAAAGAAAGAAAGGGAGGGAGGGAGGGAGGAAGAAAGGAAGGAAAGAAAAAGAAACAGCAAAATTGAATATCCAAGAAGAGGGCAGAGTAAACGTCATTCCCAGCCCTACTGGACCAAAGATGCCTTGAGAAGCAACCATCCAGAGTTGCCAGGAGTCTGTGTTGCCCTCTCCTGGGATGGACATCCCCTCCCCCTCCCCATCTCCCATCTTCTCCCAAGGGCACACCCTCCTCTCTGCCTTCCCAAAGCTTCGGTATCAGAACCAAGCAGGCAGCGGGGTGGACATGTGAGAACTCTTCAGCTGGGGCAAGATGCTCTGTGCTCCGGAAGTAACCTGGGCAGTCCATTTACAAAATCCACATCATTCATTCGTTCATTCCATTATTCATTCAAAAATGTGGGCCTTCCCTGAGCCGAAACGCTGCACTGGACACTCAGGATACAGAGGTAAGCAAAGCAAACCCTCTTTTTACCTTCTTGGAGCTTAAAACCTATTCAAGAGAATTCATAGGCCATGAAAAAATCAGTTAGATTGGTCGTGAGTTAATCATTGCATACATGGACTTATCATTAACATCCTCTCTCTTTTGCAAAAGTTTGAAATTTCCATAAAAAAGGTTGTTTAAGTAAATAAAAGAATCACACAACTAAATGCAAATTTCCATCTGTCGCACCGAGGCGTATGGAAATTCCTGGGCCAGGGATCAAATGCCTGCCTCTGTAAGAGACCCCAGGCTCTGCACTCAGAGTCTTAACCCACTGCGCCACAGCAGGAACTCCCATGGCAAGTGTTTTGAAGGAGGGAGAGATGGTGCCATAAAATCACATAATGAGGAGAATCGTTGCAAGAAGGGAAGGTTTTCTCAGGCGAAGCGATGAATGAGCTGATGTCTCAGGAACCAGCGGTCACCAAATAGCTGGAGGAGATTGGGAGACTTCCAGCAGGGAGGGACTGCAAGAGCACAGGGGTCGGGTGGAGGGAGCAGTTCACGCCAGGGGCTCAAGGAAGCTGACTGGCTGGAGCCCTGGTGTGGAGCAAGGATGCTGGGGGAGGAGCCAGAGAAGTGCATCCTTAACCCATTGAACCAGGACAGGGATCAAACCCGCATCCTCGTGGACACTAGTTGGGTTCGTTACACAGAGCCACGACAGGGACTCCCTCATTCTTTCACTCATTTATTTCATAAGTGTAAGATGGAGAAGGTTCCTTCTCCCATGGGGCTTATAGTCTAATGAGGGTCCACAAGGAAGCAGCACATTAAAAAGTGAAGATAGGAGTTCCCTTCATGGCTCAGTGGTTAACGAATCCGACTAAGAACCATGGAGGTTGCGGGTTCGATCCCTGGCCTTGCTCAGTGGGTTAAGGATCCAGCTTTGCTGTGAGCTGTGGTGAAGGTTACAGATGCGGCTCGGATCCCGCGTTGCTGTGGCTGTGGTGTAGGTTGCAGACACGGCTTGGGTCCTGCGTTGCTGTGGCTGTGGCGAAGGCCGGCGGCTACAGCTCCTGTTAGACCCCTAGCCTGGGAACCTCCATACGCCGCGGGTGTGGCTCTACATAAAAGACAAAAAGACAAAAAAAAAAATGAAGATAATTTCAGAAAGGGATAACTATTATAGGAGTTCCCGTCGTGGCATAGCAGAAACTAATCTGACTAGGAACCATGAGGTTGTGGGTTCGATCCCTGGTCTCGCTCAGTCGGTTAAGGATCCAGTGTTGCCGTGAGCAGATGCGGCTAGGATCTGGCATTGCTGTGGCTGTGGTGTAGGCCGGCAGCTGTAGCTCTGATTCAACCCTACCCTGGGAACCTTCATATGCTGCAGGTGGGGCCATAAAAGGGGGAAAAAAAGGCTATTATATAAAAAACACAAAACAAAGCGAAGAAAGTATCTGTGGGCAACTTTAGGTTTTGTAGCAGGAAATGGTATTAGGTGAACACCTGAATGACAAGAAGGAAACAGCCACACAAATATCTGGAGGAAGGGACTTTCCAAGCAAAGGAAAGAGCGGGTGCAGAGGCCTTGAGGCAGGAATGAGGCTGATGTGTCTGAGTAAGAGAAACAAAGATGTTATGTCGGAAGCAGAGGGAAAGAGGAGAGCATGAGGCAGGCTGAAGTCAGGGTGGCAGGACCAAGCCCCTGGGGGCTCATGGGCTGGGAGAGGAGTGGGGTGTGGGTCAAAATGCCGTGGCAAACCATTGGTTGCTTTCTTGGCCAGAAGCTCTTGGAACACTGATGCTCTTGACCCTGGACTCTGCTGCATCCACTTGAAACCTGTCTTGTAGCCTGTCAGGAAGAGCCCTGAGCCTTTCCCATAATCATCACTCGTTCATGATGGGTCATAACTCCTGTGAAGTAGAAAAGTGAGATTGTAAATTAATACTAGCGCCAAGTTTGAAGCGCCATCCTTCAGTCACATCCACAGTTGCTTGCTGGGTTTTTGTTTTGATTTTTAAGAATTACAGTAAAGGGGCAATGCTTTACCCAAATAAGTGAATCACTAATAGTAAAACTTCGGGCAGTTCTAGGGAAAAACCTTGGGGATTCCTGCAAATCTCGAGTCTAGGGTCATAGGCAGGCACAAACCAGGAACAACAAAAAAAAATGCAGTAAGAGTGGGAGGGAAAAGCAGAAAGGAATGACAGTAAAAAAAGCAAAGACACTTGCAAAGAGAGAAGCATGTGGTGACACTTCTCGAGGGAAGTCCCTTCCATCACCAGCTGAGCACTTTGAACAATGGGCCCAAAGAACAGAGGGGAGGGCATATGGTGTAAGCTGCCTCACGGGGTTCACTGCCCAGAGCTGACGCTGTGAGGGACACGGGTGTGGGGAAAATTCTCACGCTTACGCTGGAAAAGTTCCCACCCAAACCCCAAACCACGTTTTTCTCACTCTGCCAAGGACTGAACTCCAGGCACTGTAGACACACAGGAGAGGGAGGTGTCCACCAGGAAACCCCAAACCAGAAAGCAGCCAGAGAGCAGCTTTGCGCCCCAGTAACCTGACTAGAAACTTCAGACTCACCTGTCACTTCCTGTAGATGAGGATGCGGTTTTGTTTCTGGTCACCAAGTCTCCGCCCTGGGAGAAGGCTTCAGAGGTTACAGTCTGCCGCTGTCACAGAAAAGGCAGAAATTTCCCTAATCTTGAAAATCCCCAGGATCCCAGGGGTCTCCAGATCCTCCATCTTCAGAGACCTTCGGGGAGGTGCCCGCTGCTGTCTCTGAGCTGAGAACCTCCAAGATTTATACAATTTCCAGTTAGTATTTGTGCAGCTGGAGGGCAGAAGTTTCCAGTATTCGGGGAAGCACTCCATCTTTTAATCTGTGTGCCGTGCTAGCAGGGGCAGAATTCAGAAAGAAGCATCCTGCTCTGCTTTGCCCAGGGAGGAAGCGCTCGATCCCCTGGAAGTTCCGCTGGCTGTAGTGCCCCCGGGAGCTCCTTGGCAGGGAGCCCAGTGGAGAAGGCTGTTACCTCCCTTCCCGGTCTCCAGCCACCCATCGCAGCCTGCAACCTGCCATGCACAGAGGTGAGCAAGAGAAATCCTGGATAAGCCAAGGCCAGCACAACCAAAAGTGACCAAAACTGGAGTTCCCACTGTGGCTAGCAGGTTAGGAACCAAACTAGTATCCATGAGGATGAGGGTTCAATCCCTGGCCTTGTTCAGTGGGTTAAGGATCCGGCGTTGCCGTGAGCTGTGGCGTAGGCCGGCAGCTGCAGCTCCAATTCATCCCCTAGCCTAGGAACTTCCATATGCTGCGGGTGTGACCCTAAAAGAAGGAAAAAAGTGACCCAAACTATTCCAGAAAGCAAGGACAAGCAAGGACGGTGCTCAGGCAGGCAAGACTGTCCCCCGTTATTTGAGTGTAGTTCCTGTCTGAGCTGGAGGCAGGATGGGCTTTCTGAAAGCACCCCCACCTCCTCCTTTCCAAGTTCAGTTCATTCATTTCTGTCTAGCAAACTTCTACTGAATGTCTGTAATGTTCCAAGATGCCTCTGCGGATTAAAGGATCCGATGCTGCTGAAGCTCTGACTGGCTCAGATTCAGTCCCTGGCAGGAGAAGCTTCATATGCTGTGAGGTGTGGCCATTAAAAAAAAAGGGGGGAAAGAAAAGAAAAAAGATGCAAACCATTTAAAAGGTTGCCCATTATTACTAGTGAAAAACGTCACACTCTTGCATTTCGTTAAAGTTGATGTGCCTGTAAACTGTTATTTGGTGATTAGTGATGCTGGCTAATGTTTACTATGCTCTTCTAATGAAGTCGGTTTGCTTGTTTGTTTTAAAACAATCTTTGGTTACTGCTGTATAGCACTGGGAACTCTGTCTAGTCACTTATGATGGAGCATGGTAATGTGAGGAAAAGAATGTATACGTGTATGTGTGACTGGGTCACCTTGCTGTGCAGTAGGAAACTGACAGAACATGGTAAACCAGCTGTAACGGAAAAAATAAAAATCATTATAAGATAAAAAAACATAAATAAATAAAATAATCTTTGGCTAGAGAAAAGGAAATCCTTGCACATTTTTGGGAGGGCTGTAAATTGGTCTAACTTCTATGGAAAAGGGTATGGCAGGTCCTCAAAAAATTAAAAATAAAACTGCCATTGGATCCAGAATTTCATTTCCGGGTGTTTATCCAAAGAAAATGAAAACACTAATTCGAAAAGGTAAATGCACATGAACATTTATTGCAGCATCGTTTACTGTAGCCAAGGTATGGAAGCAACTTAAATGTCCATTGATAGATGAGTGGATAAAGAAGATGCGGCCTATATATGTGTAATGAAATACTGCTCAGCCACAGAAAATGAACTCTTACCGTGTGTGACAGCAGGGAGGGATCTAGAGGGTATTATGCTAAGTGAACTGAGAAAGACAAATACTGTACGATCTCACGTGTGAAATCTGAAAAACAAAATAAACAAACAAAACAAAATGAAAGCAGACTCGTAGATACAGAGAACCGTCAGGTGAATGCCAGAGGGAAGGGGTGATGGGAGGGCGAAGAAAGTGAAGAGGATTAAGACGTATAGACCGCTCCCCAGAAAATAAAAGAGCCACAGGGATGTAATGTCCAGTATAAAGAATATGGCCAATAATATTGTAATAGCTTTGCGTGGGGACAGATGGTTACTAGACTTATTGTGGTGATGGTTTCATAACGTATGCAAATGCCAAATCACTACAGTATACCTGAAATTAGCATAATCTGGTACATCAACCATATTTCAGTTAAAAAACAAATGTGGACATACTGTACGGTTCTGAAAATAAAACATGCATTTGAATAAAAAAATAAAAAATGAATCTTTGGCAATAGGTTAAAGGGAACTCAGGTTGTACAATGAAGCTGAAATCTCTGTAGAGAAAAACCATTACAGAGACACGATGTCACTTCATTCTCTACAGAGAAGGACCAGCTGGGCACTAAATACAGGCAGGATATGATTTTTCTGTTGAACAGTAAAAGAAGTTTCTTGTGACAGCGAACTAAAGGGCAGAGGGTGAAAAGAGGTAAAGACACATCAACCCTGATAACCAACCACAACAGAACGGAAAAGCTAGTACGTGCCTTTTAAAAACAAATCCCCAGTCAGTGAAAACTATATTCAGGACGGCTTGATAAATACTAGAGATGAAGATAATGTTTATCCTGTGTGTGCTATCATTTTGAACTTTGCTTTAATTTACACGAGTAGTTATTAGAGCATGATTTCAAAGGGCATTAAGACTTGCAAAAAGAATTACGTTTTTTGTAGAAAAGTCATTGAATAGCCGATCCCACTTTTGCCTGATTTTGTGGGGGGCACACCCACAGCCTATGGAAGTTCCGGGGTCATGGATCGAACCTGCACTACAGCAGCGACCTGAGCCACAGCAGTGACAACACCAGGTCCTTAACGCACTGAGCCACCATGGAACTCCTGGTGCCACTTTTGAATGTTATCTTCACCAGTAGGAAACACTTGAGGCCTCCAGACCCCTGGCAGGCACTGTGGTCCCCTCGATGCACAGAGACGTTCAGGAAGAATTGACCAGCTTCTCTAAGGCTTGCTTTGTGACCTCCAACCTTTTGAGTCACAGGCAACATCTCAGCGTGACAAAGAGGATAGTGATTCTGTGAAGAAGTTACAAACCTCAGCTCTGTGACCTTCAACAACCCAGTTACCTCTCTGACCTCAGTTTTCTCATCTGACAAAAAAAGGGAGCCGATGGGTTGAACTTTTGGTTTCCTCTGAATTACTAGATACCACGACCTTTAAGTTGCAATCTGGCAGCACGACTTTTGTCATCTCTGCTACTGTATTGGGTCAACTCAGTGTATTGGGTCTAGAGCAGGGCCAGGCGCGGGGGAAGGGAACGGGTAAAAGGATGAAGGCCATTTACAGATATTCCAACACTTATTTTCTCTTTCTGTAAAAGAAACTCCTAAGAAACCAAGAGGGTGGGTTTCAATTTGAACTTTCTGCCTTCTGTTAAACTGTGAGCTGAGCATGACAAGGTCCCTGATGGGAGATTGCTCATGGCTGTGTCCGTGGCATCTTTCTCAATTACATCATGGCAAAGTGGCCAGGGAAGCCCAGGGAAGAACCAGGGAACCCGCGAACATATACCTTTAGGTACATAATCTATGGCATTTATGGTTTGGGGAGGGGGGAACCACAGCTTGGCCTGCTCCAGTTCCTTCCCCACCCTCATCTCTTCCTACTCACCCTCCTGCCTTTCAACTCCAGTCGAGCAAACCTGGTACTCTCCTCTGCCTCCGTGGAGGTCAGACTTTTTTTTTTGTCTTTTTTTTTTTTGTCTTTTATGTAGAGCCGCACCAGCGGCATATGAAGGTTCCCAGGCTAGGGGTCTAACAGGAGCTGCTGGCCTATACCACAGCCACAGCAACGCGGGATCCGAGCCGCGTCTGCAACCTACACCACAGCTCACGGCAACACCGGATCCTTAACCCACTGAGCAAGGCCAGGGATCGAACCCGCAACCTCATGGTTCTTAGTCGGATTCGTTAACCACTGAGCCACGACGGGAACTCCCTGTCAGACTTTTTTTTTAACACACCAGGAAGCAACACTTGGTCCAAGGGGAAGAGGGATGACTATAGCCACCAGCTGCAATTATATTGCTTGAAAAAATCAGATGTGCCCGGAGCATTTCTGCTACAGTCCCATTAGAGCTGCACTGCTAAGACTTGGAGAGCCCATCACACCCCTCGAAAGAAAGAAAGAAAGAAACGGGGGAGGGGGAGAGGGAGGAAGGAAGGAAGGGGAAAGAAAGATCAGTGCCCTCGGCGAGTGCCTTAAGTCATTTCTTCAAGAGACATGCTAATACGAAGTTTTCCAGGGACGCTTCACAGGTTTACGGGGAGATTGTGGGAAAAATGCTACAGGGAGGGCAGGAAAGAGGACACCAGGGCAGCCTCAGGTGCTCCCACTGGGAGTTCTGGAGAATGGCAATGGCTTCTAAGAGTTGTCCCGCCCTGCACAAAGGGGGCCAGGCCTTTATATACCTCATCCACCCATCTCAGGATGTGGGCTGCCCCCCGTGGAGCACGTGGCCTTGGGTCAGGTGGCTGTCTTCGGCAGAGGGCGGTTCCTAGGGGTGCACCAGCCCCCTCCACTTTCAGCACGTGGGAGAAAGACTGCTTCATCCTGGAGGTGGTTCATTCCCTCACACACCCCAGTGGGCTTTTCCTGTGAGTTTGGGGGTGGGGGTGGATTCGCATCATTTGGGGACCACTGCCACTGGAGGAGGCAGCTGCCTCACCCTGGGGTCCTCGGTAACAGGCCACAGAAACCAAGGCTGGCCCCTTTAACCTATTGACGGGACAAGAGAGAGACCACAAATGAACAAGAAACCGCAGAACTAGTTGCGAGAGCAGAGGAGAAACTAGAACTGGCAGCGCCAGAGCTTCTGGACACCTCACCTGCTCCCTGGGAATCAAGGTCCTAGTCTTCGGTTGCGATGGCAATGGTTCGTCCTTTCAGCTCTCTGCTCAAGTCCTTATGTAGCAGGAAAGAGAATCTGATTGGCGTAGTTTAGTTCATGTGCCACCACTGAGCTAGGGGCGGACAAGGGATGGTCCCCCCCAAATTTCACCCAGTGGGAGCACCACGAGGAAGGGGGGCCATATGCTGAGACACACAGTTTCACATAAGCACACACAAACCATAGATGTCCCAAAGACTGGCCACTAATTAGCCAGGAGGCTGCACCCCTTTCCCCACCTCATCGAAAACCTATGAACAACGGATTCAGGCATCACTCTGGTGCAAAGGGATGCAGAGCGTCTTGGCAAACATCACATAACACCCCTGGTCACCAGAGAAAACGGCACCCTCGAATGAGCAAGATGAAGTTCTAATGCTCAAAACGGGTGTCTTTCTAAAGGAAAAAAAGAAAAGCTAACATCTTCCTACCGGAAAGTTTCCCACTGGGATTTTTTAGAGAACAGAACAACAAAATACTTTTCTAAGAGAGTCCAGCAAATTAAAACTGGAGTCTCCCTGCAGTGTTTTTTTGTTTTGTGTTGTTTTTGCTGCCCGTTTCCCCCTATCCTCATGGAGGTTGAGAGTACGGAAGGGGACGTCTAGGAGGTGGAATTTCTAGTCACTGCTTGTGGTGCCAGGCAGGCCACGTTCACGAAGGGTCACGTCTTAGATGTCGCGTTATATCTCAGGCAGCTGTTTCTCCAGGGAACAGGGACACTTCTCCACCAAGTCTAGCGTGGCGCCGGGAATGGAGCAGGTGCTCAGTGTGTGTCAGAAGGAAGGGAGGGAGGGAAGGAGTGAGCAGACAGGACTGGACTGGCCTTGTTCCTATTGAAGAGAAGCTGATGGGGTGACCAGTGAGGTTTGGGGAGCTGGGAGCGCAGGGAGGGTGCTAACAGGCCAGCCGAGCGGCGCTGCGGTTAGAGGTCCTGGGACAAAGGCCCTGACTCCTCTCTCTCCAAGTCAAAACAGAACTTGCAAAACCGAGTGCAAAGAGCCTTCCTGCGTCTCCCAAGGCTCCGCCGCCTTGCTTTGCAGGGCAAAAGCCTGCGCACAGATAGCCTCCAGCCGGCAGTCTGGGTCACCCCTGCGCAGACGGAGCTGAGGGCAGAGGCCTTTGCCTTATCAAAGCCAAGGACAGGACGGAGGATAAGAGAACCTTGGGCTGGGAAGGCCCTTAAGGGTCATCTCCTGCAACCTCCTGCCTGCAGCGCAGGCTTCCCTTCTCCTCTACAGATAGAGCCTCGGCTGTCGGGCCTCCCCTGCCGCAGCCCCTGCTCATTCACTCTTCAGCCATGCACACCTCCGCGAACTGGGGATGGGCAGGGGATGCCTCTTGGAGTTCTGGGTTAGAAGTCACGCGCTCTAACGCAAGACCCATCTCTCTTGTCTTATCTGTTGTGGAGAAGGGAACAGAAGTGCTGGAGGAGGCCAGGAGGAGGGATCAAAGTCAAAAGGAAGGCACTGAAGTCCAAGGCTAAGGATACTTGACTCCATCTAAGCCTTGGCTCCTCAAAGCGAGGTCCACGGACCAGGAGCCTCTGCTTCTCCTGGGAACCAAGGAGAAATGCAGCAGCTCTTACCAGCTCGGACCTACTGAGTCAGCTCCTGCATTTTTTCGGTGCGGGGGTTGGCTTTTGTCTTTTTAGGGCCGCACCCACGGCATATGGAGTTTCCCAGGCTAGGGGTAGAATCGGAGCTGTTGCTGCTGGCCTATGCCACAGCCACAGCAACACCAAATCTGAGTCCTGTCTGCGACCTACACCACAGCTCATGGCAACACAGGATCCTTAACCCACTGAGCAAGGCCAGGGATTAAACCCACAACCTCATGGTTCCTAGTCGGATTCCTTTCTGCTGTGCCACGATGGGAACTCCACCTCCTGCATTTTTATCAAGATCTCCCAGTGACTCATCTGCCCCTTAAAGTTTGAGAAGCTCTGGGCTTGAGCTTAGTCTCCCTTGGTCACCACGAACTTTGGAACAGGAGCCTCAACCCAGAGCAAGATTGTGTGTGGAGGTGTCTGCCTCCAACCCTGACACTGCACCCTCCCCGAGCTTCTGAGTGCCACCTCCGCTCATTCCAGAAACTTCCTAGCCACCCACCCTCAAGACTGACTCTGAAGGAGGGAGGGCACCCCCGCACCCCCCCACCCCCGCCCCCCGCAATGGATCCCTCGGCCTTTGTTCCTGCTGGAGAGGCCTGTCCTGTATGCAGAGCCGGGTCCCAGCCGGCTGCACCCTAGCGTCACCCCATTTCCGAGCTGGTTGTGCACTTAGTGCCGAGAACCTGGTTTTGCGCGTTGGTGGAGGGATTTTTTTTTTTCCCTTTTATGTGAGTGATGCACTTGGCTTGCTTTTCTTGTTTGGAACAAGGAGTGGGTTTTGTGACTGAAGGACACCCTTGCAGCCCGTGCTCCCCCAGCCCCCTTTGATGCGAAGCCTCTGTCCTTCAGTGTCGGGGTTTCTGCCACCCGGACCTATCGAGGCATATTTAAGGCTGTTTAAATTGACAGACCAGGCAAACAGGATTAACTCTGTGGGCCCAGAAGGGGAGGAGGGGGGCGGGAGGAGGGCACAGAATGGCTTACACGGATGAGCAGGAGGGTAGCCTGCCGGGCTGGGAAGGGGCCCTATTGCCAGAGCCAGCCAAGAATTCTCAATCTGGGAGGTAGGCAGAGAGCTTGCAATCTGCCCGTGATTGGATTAGACATGGTGTGAAATTCGGAGCAGGGCTGCGCGGCTGGGGCTGGGGCCCAGGCTGCTGTGGGGTTGGGTTGCCGAGGCCCCGCTGAGGCGACCAGACCGTCCTGCCCCTGCCCCCGCAGGCCTTGGAGACAGCCGCAGTGTCACTGCCCTAGCAGGCTCCCCAGTGCCTGGCCCTGCATCCTCCGGGCCCTGCACGTCTCCATCTCAGCTTCCTTATGGGGGGGGGGTGCGGGGCTGGGCCCCTCCCCATAGCCACCGGCACTTGGCCTTGTCCTCAGGGGGACTGGCCTTTCAAGTCTCTGCCTTGCTACCTGCCTTCCTCCTGGTCCTTTGTCTCTTTCCTCTCTTCCACCTCTCGTCCCCTCTGCCTCCTGCATCGCCTGCTTGGGTCAGAGGATCCTCCTCCAACCGGGTTTGTTCAAGACCCCAACTCCACTTGTGTTTTCCACTTCCTCGGGGGTTTGGAAGTTCTGATGAACATCTCCGAGGATTTTGCAACTTCCTCCTGAAGCCTAATCAGGCAACAGGGCCTGGAGGGGCGCGGGTGGTGGGTAGGAGTCATCACCGCTGAGAAGCTGACAAGGTTTAAGCCTTTTCTGGCACAAACACCAGGTGCAGGTTGGAAAAGGGAAAAAGGTCACTGGAGGAAGAAATTGAAGAGATGGAACTGGATTTGAATGGGTCTTGCCGGACCCACCCAGGAGAGAAAGGGGCTTTTTTTTCCCCCACGTTCTCAGCACGGGCCAGGAATCCCCCCAAGCCACAGCAAGAACACCAAATCCTTAACCACTAGGCCACCAGGGAACTCTAGAAAGGGGCTCTTTTGGCCAGGAGAGCCAGCCTCTGGCTGGTGTTGGTGATGCAAGCCGGTGGCCAGAGTGTGGCCGCCTGGATCCACGGCAGAGGGCCTGGCCTGTCACCTCCTGACCTTCCTCTGACTCTTGTCATAAAAGGCAAATTAAAAAAAAAAAAAATCTCTAAGCCATCCTGCCACACGGAGAAGACTTTGATTCTAGGTCTGCCTCCTTAACTGCTGTCCAAGTACCGCTTTGGCTGAACGCCCTGCGTTGTCTGTTTCACTGTGTATGAAGCGGGGAGGTCAGGCATCCCACCGCCCCCTCACCGCGCATCCACTTTGAAAAGTCGCCGTCTCGTGCTGCAGGAAAGCCCTCCGGATTTCATCCAGTTCTACCAGCACAGCATTCTGGAGCTGGCAAAGCTCACAAAAACAAGCTCCCTTACTATCCAGATCACAGTGTCACGTCAGCGTGCCCAGCCATCTCACTGGCTTCCCCCTTGCTAAGCATCCATCTCCCTGGTCAGGGGAGAGCTTGTGATGAGCGAAGTCTCCGTCTCATGGTCCCTGGGCTGCTGCGTTCTTTCCTCTCCCCTGGGCACCATGACCCCGCCTCCGAGGATGCCTGAGCAGGTCCCCGACAAACCACAGGAGGTGTCTTCCCCTGTGGTACCTGGGAAACACCTGTGAGGAAGGCATCTTCCTCCCCACCCCCGGTGCAGCTGGACTTTCTCCCTTACTTGGGGACTATGAATGCCTCTTTGGCGCCTTTCAGAGAGAACAGCCAGTACGAGCCCCTGGATTTCAAGGCATGCGAGACTTGGGATCTGCTTGCATGGTCTGCTAGGCTGTGTGTTAACGTGATTTCCAGGTTGGAGTTCTCTGGTTAAGGATCAGGACTTGTCCCTGCCGTGGCGAGGTTTGGATCCCTGGCCTGGGAATTTCCACGTGTCGTGGACTCAACCAAAATCAAAAGAATTCCAGGTTGAGGTCTGGGTTCACCAGGAGGAGTGTGCACTGGTTGAGAAGCCTGCTACGAGCGATGGGGAGAATAGTGACACTTGAATGGCAGCCCCTGAACTTGGCTTAGAAACAGGCAAGCCAGTGCCCCCAGAAAAACATGCATCCCCAAGCCTGAAGAACTGCACTGTTATTCCCAAAGAGGCGCCCTCCCTTTCCGTCCAGCAAGCATGCTCTGGGCTCCCCACTTTGCAGGGCTGTTGAGAAGATGGGTTTTTCCAGTGGAGAAGAAAAGCTTTTTGAACTTTTCACTCCCCAGTATGCAAATACAAACCCAAGTATAGAGATACTGACAGCCCCTGGGTCTTCATCAAAATGTCCCCAAACTCTACAGGCATCTCCTGCCCACAGTTTTCAGGCCACTGCTTGTGGAAGCCAGTGTCCAAAGCCATCCCCCAACAGTTCTCCCCACCCTATGCCCCTAAGCGTTTCTCCCTTGGGTGGCGGTTGAGGGTGGTGGTGTGGGGCGAGACCAAGTCTCTTTCCTTTCCCCTTGATCTGGGCTGGCTGGCCACTTGGCTTTGACCATAGCATTTGGGTAAAGGAACCTCGGACCTCCAGACCCAAGTCTTCAGAGGATTGTAGCTTCTGCTTCTCTTTTTGGGAACCAGCAGGGAGGTAAGAGGCCAGAGAGCCCAAGCCTCTGAGCTGGGAGGAAGTTCAAGCAGAAGCCGCGTGGAGGCGTGCTGAGGCCCTGAACCTGGCAATGAGATCTTCTTGATTTTCCACCAGCCCAGTTGTCAGCAGAACACAGCCGATGGATGACTCCAGATGGTCAGGAGACGGGCCCAGCTGAGTCCCACCCAATTTCCTGATCCCCTGAAATGTCATTTGAAGATGATAAGTTTTGGGGTGTTTTGTTACCCAGCAGGCAAAACGTTGAAACACTGTCTTCTGTGATCTGATTGTATGCAGTCCAGCAGCGGTGAAGCCATGGCTTCTCTGGTCATCCTTCAAAGCCAGTCTGTCCCCGGACTGCCATATCAACTGCAAACCACCTATAGACCCGCCCAAGTCCTTGGAACTGAAGGAACCTCCCAGTCATCCTGACATTGAATAGAAGGACCAGAAATACATTGGAATGTGTCTGTTGGAAAGGTCACATGGGTCCCTTACATTTCTTTTAAGCCTGATGTGGTTTCATTCCATCCCCGTTTCTTTGGCTAACTTCACTACTGGGGCTCCCGTGCCACCCAAGGACCAGATGGGTTCAGTTCCCTGCAAGTGATTCCTAGCGCATCCCAGGACCATTGTCTTCACTTCCTGGGAAACCAGGAAGTCCCATCATCCCTTCCCCCAGAGTTCTGGAGCACAAGATCTCGTCACCAAGCCAGCTGCCAGGTCAAGTAGACCTTGTCCTAAAATTCGCCATTCTGTCCATAGCCATGGAGAGCTCCGTCCTCTACCCTGCTCTCCTGGGGACATTCCCAGAGCTCTGAGTATGCAGCTGGCACTCAGGAGTGAGGCCCCAGACAGGTATACCTCTCCAGTTGTTCAGCATCACTGTTTCGTACCTTATTCGGTAGTGAAAAGCCTGGGGAGAAGGGAACAAAAGATAGTGCGCTGGTATGAACTCAAAAGTACTCATTCTGAAAAAAAACCTAGTTTCTGGAGTTCCCGCTGCGGTGCAGCAGGTTAAGGATCTGGCTCTGGCTCTGGCTCTGGCTCTGCCACACCGTAGGTTCAATCCCTGGCCCAGCGCAGTGGGTTAAGGATCTGGCATTGCTGTACTTGTGGCCTATGTTGCAGCTGTGTCTTGGTTCCAATCCCTGGCCCGCGAACTTCCATATGCCATGGGCAGGCCCAATAAAGAAAAAAAAAAAGAATAAATTATTTTTAAAAAATTAAAAAAGGATTTCCCTTTGTTATTCAGCGGGTTAAGAACCTGACACAGTCTCAGTGAGTATTCAATTTCTGTCCCTAGCCTCGTTCAGTGGGTTGGGGATCCAGCGTTGCTGCAAGCTGTGGCATAAGTCACAGAAGTGGCTCAAATCCCCAGTTACTGTGGCTGTAGTATAGGCTGGCAGCTGCTGCTCCAATCCGACCCCTGGCCTGGGAACTTCCATATGCCTCAGGTGCAGTCTTAAAAAATAAATAAAAATAAAAAACCTAGTTTCCATCAAGAGGTGACTGGTTATATCAGCCACAGTATTATCACACAATGGAATATTAACAGCTGTAAAAAGATTGAGGAAGTTTTAAAAAAACATATCGCTATGGAAAGTTAGCCAATGTACACAGTTCTGTGAAAACAAAGACAGTTCAAAACATGTACAAATGGTGCTTCCTCTTTGTCTGATGGCGAAGGGCAACAAGAACGTCTATTTACATGTGTTTCATTTGCATAAAGAAACATGAAGCATACACGTGAAATTAATAACAACGGTTTCTCCTGGCAGAGGAGAGGAAAGGGTCGATTTGGTGACACGGTGAATTGAAATTTACCATAAGCTTCTTCACTGTTTTGATTTTGGACCATGTGCATTGCATTACCTAATCCAAAAAAATGTGGGGGAGAAAAGGATACGAACTTTGCCTAATTTGATTACAGAAAAGCACAAAAGAAAGACCAGGATCAGAAGCTTTGGATGGAACCATGCCTACGTAAGTTGCCTGGAATAACCCCAGGGGTTACAAAGGGCTTGAAAATCTTAGGAAGGAGGTGAGGTGAAGGCAATGCTTTATCATGGTTTCCAAGAATCCAAAGCCACGTTGATGCCTCTGGGGCGAGATGGGAGAAAGTGGCTCCCATACCTGAAGGATGTGTTAGACCAAGAATTGCTAGGATGTGTTTCCATTAGGAATCTCACAGTCTGATTTGTGTGAGTCTTGACTCACCTTCCAGACCCATGATTCCATGATAAGTATTCCAGTCCAGATACGGGCCTTGACAGCGAGAAAAGGTCCTTTCTCCAGCTGTATCCTAACTGAGGGTGAAACCAGCAGGTCTGAAGCTGAGCTCCGTGGGCCAGGGGACTTGCGCCTTGGGTATTAAACCTGGACAAGGGGGAAAAAAGTGTACTCGTAGGTTAGCAGTCCTTTCCTCCTTTTAGAAATAGACTGTCACAGCCTCCTTGAGAGAAAGGGCATACACACCCTCCCCGTGGCTGGTACTACTTGTGGAATGAGTGAGTGAAGGCAGGAAGGAATGCCTTGTCTAAAATGGATGGAATACACTTTATTTGCAACTCGCTTGAAAAGTCATTCGCAATAAACCTTCAAATTATTGTCTGAAGCAACGGAGGTTCCGGGAGGTTTCTAACTCTGGGAGAAGGTGATATCTTTGCCAGTAGAGGGCAGTGGTGCCTTTGTCAATTAATACAAGAGTGAGAGTGTGTGTGTGTGTGTGTGTGTGTGTGTGTGTGTGTGTGTGTGTACACTCTATACCAGCCCACACCATTTTCTATCCCTTCCCTACAAAGCTAGCTTTTTTCCTGCTGTTTCTATCAAGACAGAATGACCCGCCTTCAGTCAATACATCCACTTCAATGATGGACAGTTGAGGTCATAGTCCTTGACCCACAAAACCCCCTTGGCTGGACTTGGCAAACCCATTCCGTGCTGGAATGAACTTGAATTCTACATTAATACCTTCTTAATAACATTCAGAAACCGTGGGGATTGTCTTCTGGGAAAAGAAGATGCTGCCTCCTTCCCTCTCGCCCCCAGGGCCCCTGACCCCTCTTTATCTCCTGACAGGCACCATATCTAATCACAGAACGAGGGGCAGCCCAGCAAGACCTGGGCGCTTTCCGGGTGGAGGGAGCAAGGCAGTGACAAGCGCTGGGCCAGGGTTGCAGCCTGCTCAAATATTTAAGGGTACAAAGAAGCAGCTGTCAAGCACTTGTGCATTCGGGAGGGAGCGGGAGTCGGGCATAATTAGCCTGCACTGTCTCCCCCAGAGGACTTCTCCCCTGGGGCCCCTTGTGCCAGACTCACTGCATGTAAATCAGCACCAGAGGAGGTGGCTTCCCCGCATTCCTTTCCTCCAAAAAACGCTGGGAACGAACACTTTCTCCTCCAGAGTAATAAACAGGCGAACACTTTCTCCTCCAGAGTAATAAACAGGCGCTCCACAGACCTGGGGGAGATCCTTCACCCTGATGTTTTCTGGACCTCGGTTATTTCATCTGATGAATGGGAGACCTGACGTCACCCACTCGTCACTTCCAAACCTGAGAATCTGTGTCCGAGGCCCGTGGGTCACATCCATGCCCGTTTCAAGTGCCTCCCTGCAAACCGATGAGCCATGTGGTATTCAGAAAGTGTGCACGTGGTGACCCACTGGACAAACGAGCTCCGGAAAGTCAGGTGTGTGTAAAGTCAGGTCAGACCTCATGGGCCTGCATGCAGTGTTGTGAACTAAAACATTGCCTGTCATATCAGTAAATAAAGGATGTTGCCGCCTTTGAGCTACCACATTAGAGCCACCCCAAGGTGAACCCTGAGGGAACGCAGGATGGAAACACGATGCCAGCCATCAAACCGTCAGCTACTGCAGCCGGGTGACTCAAGATGTGAAAAATGAGGATATTGACCCTAGAGAGTAAGATGCATATGAAAGGAATGATTTCTGTGAGTCCAAACTCTTGCATCTTCCCATAGATAGAAAAAAGCTAAATTCCTTAACTTGAGATGCCTGGTTTTCTGAAATTAACAGTATTTTTTTTTTTTTTTTGCTTTTTAGGGCTGCATCCATGGCATATGGAACTTTCCAGACTAGGGGTCAAAACAGAACTGCAGCTGCTGAACTACACCACAGCCACAGCAATGCTGAATCTGAGCTCCATCTGCAGACTACACTGCAACTTGCAGCAATTCTGGATCCTTAACGCACTGAGTGTAACGCACTGTGGATAAAGATGCTCTAACACCAGGGAGAGGGGCTGGGTCCTCATTGTGGGGGCGAGGAGGGCCCTGGACCATACTCATCGGACCGTCCATCCCCTGACAGCTCCTTCCAGGCTCAGCACACAGAGGGTTTTGGTTTGGGGCGACACGAGCCCGTGTCCTCACAGACACTGTGTCAGGTTCTTAAGCCACTGAGCCACAGCGGGAAATCCAACAGTAATCTTTTCATGTTTCAACTACCTGGTCTTTGTTGCAAAACCTCCTAGATATCCGGGCTCTCCCTTTGTCTCTTTGAAGCAGTCTTTCCAGAGTTTTCAGAGATGCTATGTCCGGGACTTGAAGTCCTTAGAATGTCTGTGGAATAAAACATAACCCTCAACCTTTAGAGTGCGCTTTTTTTTTTTTTTTTTTTTTTTAGTCTAGGTAACTGAGTGGGCACGAGAGAAGTGTCAGACAGGAAAGGAAAACAACTGCCTCATCCAGATACTAGTCCTCACCTTCACGTCTGCGTGACAGCTTTCAAAGTGCTTCCCTGCCCTGCATCTCCCGAAACCTCAGAACAAGCTGTGATGCTGACAAGCGCAGGGACGGCCCATTTTAAAGATAAAGTTGGAGCAGACACAGGGTGAGCGACCTCCCCCTGGTTCTCCTGTTTGCTTATTTCAGAGCCAGTTCCCCTGTAAAGAGCGGCTAGCAGGCACTTATGGAAACCAACAAGGTTCCCGGGTTCCACAGAGAGGGCAGGCAGATAGCTCAGGCTGCAGGTCTCGTTGGCCGAAAGCTTGTGATGCTCCAGAAGCTAAAGGAACGGCAGACAAGAAAGCCACCATCAGTCCTGGTTTTCAGAGGCACACACTAAATGTCACTTGGTGCTTAAGATTCATTTGACTCAAATGTCGCCCCAAACCATGTGCTGAGCCTGGAAGGAGCTGTCAGGGGATGGACGGTCCGATGAGTATGGTCCAGGGCCCTCCTCGCCCCCACAATGAGGACCCAGCCCCTCTCCCTGGTGTTAGAGCATCTTCATCCGCAGTCACTTTGGGGGAACCTATCGGAGCATTAAGCACTGGTTTGTCTGTGATCCAGGAGAGCCGGGGCTGTATGGCCGGGGAGGGAAGCCCTCATAAATGCAGGTGGAGCCAAAGTTGTGGTTGGCTGGTGCCAGTCTCTATCCTAATGATGTTGTAGGAACACTGTAGGACCCAGTTAACTGGGTAGATCACAACTCGGAGCTAAGACACTCCTGAACACGATCCTGGCAGTTATTGCCCTAGTGTTAGGCCTTGATAGAGGTATCATGTTTCCTAGCTAAGAGCCTTCATACGCAGTGTCTTGCCTGAACCCCCAAACCTGGGACACATACAAGGCAGGAATGATTTATGTCCTCTTAAAGATGAGGACACTGAAGCCCAAAGAATTGAAATGATTTGACTAAGGTTATACAGCTGGTACATCCCCGAGTTGAAACTCAACCACGAAAACTCTGAGTTCCCGTTGTGGCTCAGTGGAAACGAACACAACTAGTATCCATGAGGATGTGGGTTCAATCCCTGGCCTTGCTCAGTGGGTTAAGGATCCAGGGTGGCCCTGAGCTGTGGTGTAGTTTGCAGATGCACCTTGGATCTGGCCATGGCTGTGGTATAGGCTAGCAGCTGCAGCTCCAATTCAACCCCTAGCCTGGGAAGTTCCATATGCCATGGGTGCAGCCCTAAAAAGCAAAAAACAAAAACAAAAAAAACCCCACAAAACCTTACACTCCATCTAGACCCAGTTTTCTTTCCAACTTTGTGAAGTTGGGAAGAGGAAGAGCCAGCCTGGCCTTTTCCGAGGCCCTTGCTGGGTGCAGCTCCAGGTAAAGGCAGTATGGAGCCACCTATGCACAGGTGGGCAGTGGACGGAGGCTGCCCTGACTTCAGAAGGCTTGAATGGCCTCTTCCCAGCAGAGCAGGCGGAAGAGGGAAGGAAGAGTGGGTGAGGGTGCCGCAGGGAAGTGCTGGGGGAAATGAGAGAGAAAAAAGCAATGGACTGGGAAACTGTGGCCTTTTTTTTTTTTAATTGAAATACAATTGGCTTAGAGTATTATGTTAGTCTCAGGTGTGCAACGTAGTAATTCAATGTTTTTATACATTACCAAATGATCACCACGATAAGTCTAGTTACCATCTGTCCCCATACAAAGTTGTTACAATATTATTGGCTATATTCCCTCTGCTGCATGTTATATCCCTGGAACTTATTTAAATTTTATAACTGGGACTTTGCCCCTTGTAATCTCTTTCATTTATTTCGCCCCTTCCCCTGTCCCTTCCCTCTGGCAACTGTCCATTTGTTCTCTCTACCTTTGAGTCTCTTTCTGTTTTGTTGTAATTCTTTTGTTTTTTAGAATCCACATATAAGTGAAATCATATATTTGTCTTTTTCTGACTTATTTTACTTATGTAATACCCTCTAAGTCCATCCAGGTTGTCACAGATGGCAAGATTTCGTTCTTTTTTATGGTTGAGTAATATTCCATTGTACAAACATGTACCACATCTTCTTTACTCATTTGCCTGTGGTTGGACACTTCAGTACTTCCATGCCTGGCTATTATAAATAGTAAATAATGGTGAACATAGGGGTGCTTCTATCTTTTTGCATTAGTGTTTTCATTTTCCTTTGACAAATACTCAGACATGGATTTGCTGGATCATGTGATAGTTACGGTTTTAATATTTGAGGAACTTCCATACTGTTTTCCCTTGTAGCTGCACCAGTTTACATTCCCACCAGCAGTACTCGAGGCTTCCCTTTTCTCCGCATCCTCACCAGCACTTGTTATTTCTTGTCTTTTTGACGATAGCCATTCTGACAGGTGTTACATGATAACTCATTGCAGTTTTGATCGGCATTTCCCTGATTTTCAGCAAGGCTGTGCATCTCTTCATGTGCCTGTTGGCCACTAGTAAGTCTTCTTTGGAAAAATATCTCTTCAGGTCTTTGACCTGTTTAGTAATCAGATTGTTCATTTATTTGATACTGAGTTGATCAAGTTCCTATATGTAATTTTGGATATTAATCCCTTAATGGCTATATTGTTGGCAAATCCCTCTTCCATTCAGTAGGTTGACTTTCTGTTTGCTGCTGGTTCCTTTTCTTGGGCAGAAGATCTTTTTTTGCTTCTGTTGCCCTTGCCTGAAGAGACAAATTGAAAAAAAAAAAAAAAGGAAAAATTACTAAGACTGATGTCAAAGAGCATACTGCCTGTTTTTCTTCTAGGAGTTTCATGGTTTCAGATCTAGAATCTGTGGTCTTGCAGTTTAGTCCCAACTGAGTCACCGCATCTCTCTGAGTCGCGGGCCCAGCCTGCGTGAAATAAGCTGTGGGAACAAATGATTCTAGAGTCTCCTCTGGGTCAAAAACGTTAGAAGTAAATATTCACCTGTGTTCACGCGTATACACACGCAGACCATTGCACCCAAATTATGAATGTTAACACTAATTAATTCATCGATTCCTTGAGCAGTTGCCTGTTCTATGCAAAACAATATTAGCGCTCAATAGTGATTTAAAGTTGAGCATAAGCTAGAGGCATATTTGAAATTCAGAGCAAACCAAACTATTTATGTTGGTGTATCGGTCTGTGTGTACCAGGAAGAGGACTGGAGGAGTTCCCTGGAGGTTTAGTAGTTAAGGACCCAGCATTGTCGTTGCTGTGCCTTGGATTCGATCCCTGGTCAGGAATATCCATATGCCTCGGGCTCGGCCAGAAAAAAACAACAAAAGAGGAAGAAGAGGATTGGAAATATAGGCTAGGCTACCAGCGGTTTGGGCTTGCAGAAAATGCTGAGTCCCCGCACTCATGCTAGTTATTAGGAAGCTAAGCATGTATCTTGAGCATGAGCTAGACCATGTATCTAGGGGCACATGGAAACATAGTGAAACAGAACGCACAGGCTCAAGGAACTATTTCACATACCAAATTCCCCAGCAAGAGCTGAAATTGCCCCTAAGACACAGACCCTACTAAGAGATACCGCGTCTTATGGACTTCCTGCTGCGTTAGTAAAATGACGGCAGAGAGGAAGGGGTTAATCAGTGGTGGTAGTTTGGTGGCAGAGACGATTGCCCATTGCCTCTGCCCCCTGAGCTTCCTGCGAGGCCGGGGCTGAAGGGGGAAGCCAGGAAAGAGAGAGCGCCAGTTCAGCAAGACACAGAGAGGCTGAGCCAGTTGTCTCGGCCCACACAGGCAGTCAGATGCAGGGGCCCTGGCGCAGCTCTGGAATTCATGAGCTCTGGGCTTTGCCTCTAGACAGATGCTTGTGTTTCCTCCAATGTTTGTTTAATGGTAGAAACATTTCAGTAGAAACCAGAGACCTGGCTCCTCTGAGCCTCACCTGTTGCTTGGAATGTATTTATTTGTACACGGGGCCCCATCTCGGCAGCCTGTTCCCTTCCTCCAGCCAGAAGGCTGATGTGCTCACGTCACGGTCTCCACGGCGATGGGCTGTGATATTACAAACGGCAGATTGTGCCTCCAGGTAGATAGCGAGGGACCCCAGCAGGTAAAGTGGGCCAAACGTACTTCCTGTTTCCAGGCAAAATTTTCAAAGCAGGACAGTAAAATGCGCCCTCGCTTCCTGCTCCCTGACTCGCTCTTCTCTGGAGCAACAGACAGCTCACCATGCGAGGTGCAGATTTTTTTTTTTTCTCTCATTATTCTTGCAAAGGGAAGAAAAGCATGTCTGCTTTCCTTACTGATGGTGACTGCAGTCCCCCCTCTGCCTCCAACTCACTCATAAACTAAAGACAAAGAAGGGACTTCAGCTCCGTTGGCACAGTCACATCAGAGCACGGACCCTGGGTGTTTGAATGAGTTCGGGGCATGGTGAGGATGAACCACTGTAGGTCTGTGCTGATTCGTCTTCAAAAGAAAAGGAAAGGAAAGGAGTAGTTCCCACTGTGGCACAAGGGGTCAAAAGAGTCCAACTGCAGCAGTTCCGGTCGCTGGAGAAGTAAGGGTTCAATCCCCAGCCCGGAGTAATGAGTTAAAGGATCTGGCATTGCCACAGCTGCAGTGTAGACAATGGGAAGTACCTGGTTTGAGAACTTCCATATGCAGTGGGTGCAGCCATTTAAAAAAAGAAAAAAGAGGGTGTTCCCATCGTGGCTCAGAGGAAATGAATCTGACTGGTATCTACGAGGATGCAGGTTCAATCCCTGGCCTCACTCACTGGATTAAGGATGCCGTGTTGCGGTGTCTGTGGTGTAGGCTGGCAGCTGTAGCTCTGATTCGACCCCAGCCTGGGAACTTGCATATGCCTTCGGTGTGGCCTGAGAAAGAGAAAGAAAGAAAGAGAGAGAGAGAGAGAGAGACAGAGACAGAGACAGAGAGAAAGAAAGAAAGAAAGAAAGAGAGAGAGAAAGAGAGAAAGAAAGAAAGAGAGAAAGAAAGAAAAGGAAGGGAAGGAGGGAGGAAGGGAGGAAGGGAGGGAGGGAGAGGGAAGGAAAAGCAGAAAACACTGGCACTACGGAAGCTATGTGTCCACCAGCCAGCATCTAGGTACCATGAAGCCCTAAGCAACTGGGACACTCCTCACGATTTGGCTCCTGTGGCCCCGACAGCCTGACCATCAGTCCCTATGGCCACCAGGAACTGGTGGATCGGGTCCTCTGAAAACCTCTCCTGGGCACTTGCCTCTGCTTTGGCGCTTCCCACGTCTGTAAGCTCAGAACCACCTCCCATTTCATGCTGCGATTCTAGCACCCTGGGGATGGAGTCACGGGACTCAGAAGAAGCAGAGCCGGCTGAGCGGGAGGTGTGAGCCATGCAAGCCCTGCTCTGGCCCCACTTCCACCCACTCCCTAGGACCTCTTCCAAGGCCCACCTCTGGGACCTGGCCACAGTTGGCAGGGCCATCTCAAGGGCTTACCTGACCTTTCCTCCTTCAGCCTTGGACCAGGTCATCCCCCACACCACCTGCATCTTACACAGAAGGCACTCTCGCCACAGCAAACAGCTGCAGTATCCCCAGCCTTGGGAGGGGGGCTTAGTCATCACGCCGCAGGGAGGTGGACATCCTAGCAGTCCTCTGGAGAAAGAGGGACCCGGGGAGGGCATGCTCTGTCCCCACCAGGCCTGCATGGCCAAATCTGACCCACCCTGCAAGACAACAGACAAAACTTCCCTGAAACACCTGGAAGGGCCTCTCCTTGCTCTGCATACACACAGCCCCTGCCCCAACCCCTGTCCAGGTGTGAATGTCTGCATCTCATGGTCACAGGTAAGCTACATCTTACCTTCATGAACTGCCTAAGGACAGGGTCTATGTCTGATCCCTGTGTCCTCTTTTGCCTTGGATAAAACAAAGTAATAAAACAAAGTAAACGAATAAATGATCATAATACAATATGGGCCTCGTGTGACTTCAGCTTCTGGACTATTCCCACCTCTCCTTCCATTCCTTTTTTGGGCCACACCCTCAGTATGTGGAAGTTCTAGTGCCAGGGATCCAACCTGTGCTGCAGGAACAACCCAAGCCACTGTAATGATAACACTTGATCCTTAACCCAATGTGCCACAAGGCAACTCCTCCTTCTACTCTTGGCGGGGTGGGGGGGGTCTCATCCCTGCCCTCATCTTCTAAAATGATGAGATCCTTTCTTCTACACAAAGCAAAATGTAACCTTTCCTAATCAAGCAGATGTCTAGAACCGGTTATTCCCTCCAAATTCACCCTTGTACTATCTTCTTAGAATAGTTTTAGCTTTGGCTGCAAGTGACAGAAATGCAAAATAGTATTGGTTTAAACAAGATGGAAAATTATTTCTCCCTCTGACATTAGGAGTTAGGTTAGGGGGGCCGGGGGTTTTCTAAGACCATCAGGGACTCAGGATCCTTCTTTGTGGTCTGCTATTCTCAGAGCTTGTCTCCTACCTCATGGCTCAGAATGACTGCTGAGCGCCAGATCTCACACCAGCAGTCCACCAACAGAAACAAGGAAGCAGGGACCCTCTCTCCTTTAAAAGACATTTCTCAGACCTTTCCCAAGAACTTCCCCTAAACTCTACGGGTCACTGGGGAAGCTGATAAATGTCATCTTTATTCTGCTTAGGTTCTAGATCCTAATTTTTAGGATTGCATTTCTAAGGAAGAAGGGGGCCATGGCTACTGGAGACAACTAGCAGACTCAGCTTCGCTTTCTGTCCTGAATAATTACTTTTATACCTTTGAGAGAACAGGTTTCTCATTCCTCAAGGGTCAGGATTGGCAGAATCTCTAAGTCCACCTTGGCTTTTCGCGAGCCAGGGGTTTACATGGGGCCGGGGAATCCAAGGTCTAGCAGGTCAGGGGATTTTCTCAAAACAATCAGCAAGCGAAAGCCAAGACAGGAGGGAAACACAGTGGTCCGACCCCCAGTTCCACAAGAGTCCTGGCTTTAGGAGGTTCAGCTGGGTCTGAGTCAGCAGTGGAGGCTGTCACCGCACAGAGTCCACGAAGCCAGGGTTGGGAGAGACGTGGGAGGCTGTAGATAAGAAATCTGTGCCCAGGGGTGTTTGGGTGCCAGTTGCCCCTCAGGGCGCCACCTTCCTCCCAGGACGAGCTTGCTATAGCACCTGTGCAGCCGTGGCAGCAGATTCCTGCCACCTGGCAGGTAGCTGGGGACCCAAGGGAGGCAAACCTCACGGCTGCACCCATTCTTGGGGGCCCTGAGTTTCCAGACGAAAGAATCCCTGCCTGGGCTGGTGGCTACGTGCAGACCTCGCTGTTATCACCCTGAATCTAGCCCGGCCCCTCCAGCCCTGATGCTGCCTTCCAGCCTGGGACCTGCCCTCCCACCCACGCTTTCCCCACCACAGAACCTCGGGAAAAGCATCCGGGCTGGCGGGTTGTCTGCCTCCTCTCCCTGGTGCCAGGTCCTCTGAACATCACACAGAGGCTTGCAGCAGCCCAGCCCGTGAAGGCTGGCCAGTGCCAGGGCTGGGGCTCTCTTGGGCTGGAAGGCAGGGCGCCTGGGTTCTCTTCGGGGTTAAGGGGACTCACAAAGGAGGAAAGGTACTATCTGCTCGGGGTACCTTGGTGGTGGGGGGGAGCAGGGTGACATCTGTTCAGATGGGGAAACGGAAGCTCTCCAGGCACCCATGCTTCGGAATCGCAGTCTCCCTCCCGTGGGCGGCACCACCCAGTCCTACTTTAGACGAGTTGTTCTCACTCCCCTTTCACAGAGGAGAACACGGAGGGTGGGGTCTAATTTCCTGTCCCATCTGTACATTTTCGCACAGGTCACAGGTTCTAAAGAGGTGCCGGGCCATCGTCCAGGCCAGCCCCCCTCCTCCCCACCCCACTACCCACGCTGGATCTGCAATGCTGAAGCCTCGTTTTGTCTGAAATGCCCAGTGTTGAGAGTTAGCCCTTAAGGACGGTTAAGCTAAGCTTCCTTATTATCAAACAGGCTTCCTGCCCGTCCCTTCTCTTCTCCTTCCTCCTCTCCTTCTCTTCCCCTTCCTTCTCCCCCCTCCTTCTTCCCCTCTTTCTCCTCCTCTTCCTCTTCCTCTTCTTCTCCTCCTCCTCCTTCTTCAGGAAAATGATGCCTTTCAAAAAATGAAATCAGAGTTCCCGTCGTGGCTCAGTGGAAACAGATCTGACTACCATCCATGAGGACGCAGGTTCAATCCCTGGCCTCGCTCAGTGGGTTAAGGATCCGGCGTTGCCGTGAGCTCTGGTGTAGGTCACAGATACGGCTCTGATCCTGCGTGGCTGTGGCTGTGGCTGCGGCGTGGGCTGGCAGCTACAGTTCTGATTCAACCCCCAGCCTGGGAACTTCCATAGGCTGTGGGTGCGGCCCGAAAAAGCAAAAAAATAAATAAATAAAATTAAAAAAAAGTAATAATGAAATCCTCACCTCTAAGCCTAAAGTCTCCTCTGAGCCCCGCACCCCAAGTCCTGCGCTTCATTCCACTCTCCCAAAAAGCACCTCTGCCAGTTCTGGGTGCGACCTCCTAGCCGGGGGTGCAGGCAGAGTCCTCTTTTCCATCGAATCAGCAGCCCCGGAGAAAGCGACGGGCTGGAGGGCCCCCTGTTTGCAGCGGAGCCGGGCGTTGTCCCCTCTCTCCTAGAAAAAGCCTCGGAGATCAGGTTCGCTGACCCTCCCCACCGTGCTTTCCCGGGTTCCCTCCTACCACCCTCTTCACACCCCACCCCAAGGGGCCCGGGAGAGGAGAGGACATGGCACTGGCCGGCGGCCGGGGACAAGGCCGCTCCAGGTTGCAGGGGAGAACCACAGAGGCCTGAGCTCCTGCGGAATAAACCCAGGGGACCGTCCCCAGCCTGCTTATCCCGGCTGGAAGACGGCTGCGGGAATGTTCTTTCCAGCGAGGCAAGATCAGAGTTGAGGAGCAGATCTGCCCAAGGACATCCAGTGTCCCGCCCGCTCAGGGGGTTGCCAGGGCTCCTCGGAGGGGTCGCCTGCACTGGAACAGGGAGTGACTGAGCATCTCTCTCCGTTTTAGGAAAATGGGGTGCAACAGACAGACCCAATGGTGGCCATTAGGACACCTGAGCTCTCTCTCTTGCAAAGTGAGAATTTAAGAATTTTCCAGGTCTTGTGCTGTCTCCTTATGAAGGATGAATGGAGAATATGTCTTGCGCCTCCTTGAAATCTCTAAGTTTAAAAGATTCAAATTTTGGAAAGAAGGAGTTAGGAATGAAGAACAGCAACGAGCAATGGACACACTGCTGTTCAAATCCTGGCTCTTCTACGTACCAACTGCCATCCTTGGACAGGTTGTGTTTTTTGTTTTTTTGTGTGTTTGTACAGCATCTCCAGTTCCTTACCCATCTACCTTTTTTTTTGTCTTTTTAGGGCCACACCTGTGGCATATGGAGGTTTCCAGGCTAGTGGTCAAATCAGAGCTGTAGTCACCAGCCTATACCACAGCCACAGCAATACAGGATCCGAGCCATGTCTGTAACCTACATCACAGCTCACGGCAACACCAGATCTTTAACCCACTGAGTGAGGCCAGGGATCGAACCTGCATCCTC
>PVHT021183648.1:620005-631175 GCA_004024745.2 Catagonus wagneri
AGACCCCTAGCCTGGGAAGCTCCATATGCCGTGGGTGCGGCCCTAAAAACCAAAAAATAAAATAATTAAAGTGATCTGAGGATTAAATGAGATGACACTTAAAAAGGGAGCTAGTTTGGTACTAGTTCAATGATGGGTATGTGGTAAACAGTGGTTTCATAACCAGTCTCATTTTCTTTGAGAGAGGCATGGTCTTACTGCGAATAGTTTAATCCGGTGGATTTCATGCACTTAAAAAAAATGAGGAGTTCCCTGGCCGCTCAGTGGGTTAAGGATCTGGCATTGCCAACAATGTGGCTCTAGTTACTGTGGTGGCACAGGTTCGATCCCTGGCCCAGGAATTTCTACATGCCACAGGCACAGCCAAAAAAAAAAAAAAAAAGGAAATTCTTTCCACACTTCCAGGTCTGCAGACCGGCTCAACCCCCAATCTTAGCAGCCGGCTGAAAGTTTTATTAAAAATGCTTATCACGGTGATTCATTGAGCAAGCACTAAAAATGAAGTGGAGAGCTGAGGCAGTTTTCCTGAGAATCCCCACCCCAAACCTGCGATCCATGGGCTGAGTGATCATAACAGTTGTCCCAGCCCCTGCTCTATGCAGGGCAGACTTGCATGTTTCTCTGATCCTTTGCTTCATATACTTTTAAACAATAATGCTGGAGTTCCCGTTGTGGCTTGGCAGTAACAAACCTGACTAGTAACCATGAGGACTCAGGTTTGATCCCTGACCTTGCTCAGTGGGTTAAGGATCCAGAGTTGCCATGAGCTGTGGTGTAGTTTGCAGATGCAGCTTGGATCCTGCATTGCTGTGGCTGTGGTGTAGGCTGGCAGCTGCAGCTCCAATTTGACTCTTAGCTTGGGAACCTCCATATGCCACAGGCGCAGCCCTAAAAAGACATATATAGAGAGAGAGCGAAAGAGAGAGAGAGAGAGAGAGAGAGCGCTGAGTCTCTTTATTTCAGATTGTTTGAAAGTAGCACAGAGATTCTTTGGAGGAAAGAAATTGGTTATGTCTCTTAGCTCCCTAAATGCTAGGTTTTAAGACATTAAATCTGGATCAATAATCACAACAGCCTCACTTGCAGTTGCCTTTGGGAAAGCCAGAAACACAGCTTTGTCTGTGGCCTGATTTTTTTTAAAAATCAGCTACAGTTGATTAATAATATTGCGTCCTTTTCAGGTGTACCGCTTCAGATCCTTTTCCATTACAGGTTATTACAAGGTATAGAATAGAGATCCACGTGCTGTACAGTCCATCTTTGCTGTTCATCTGGACCCATTTGTCTTTACCGAGTCTCCATAAAGGACCCAAGGCGTCTATGAGCACCACCAGCTCGCAAGGAGGAAAGTGAAACCAGGAGAGGTTCTGAGACTGGCGTGTGGACACACAGGGAGGCGGTGGGCACTTCCAAGCACTGTTCGCGTCCTTGGATTTCAGGTGAACTTGAGGATGTTTGAGAAGCTGCCTCCCATCCTCTGGGGAAGGTCCAGCCTCCCAAGAGAGAGCGGACGCCCTGACAGCTTGGTGCCGTTGAAGGAACACTGCAGGATCGCCCTTCTTCATGCTCCTACCCCTTTTGCCCCAGAGAATTCCTCCCACTTAGATGCCTGCTGGGATTCACGCCTGGGAGGATTCTCAGTCACAGGTCCAGGGATGATCTGGGGCTGGTTGCAATGCTGAGTCAGTACGCCTGGGGTGGGGCCCGGGGATTCATGTTTGTCACACGCTCCCCAGGTGATGCACAGCCAGGTTTTAATTTAGTCTAAATTGAGTCTGGCTATCCTAGCTGTCCTAATTTGAAGAGGAAGGCACATAGGAGGAATGAGCTCCAGATGGCTAGAACCTTAATGCAAAATTGCCCTGGTGCTTCCAGACGGCCCTCCATAAAGAGGCTCCGTGATCAAATATGCCTGGCAATGCTGATCACGCTTTTTGCTTTAGTGCAGATATAGCTGTTCATATTCATGTGGTAAAGGCTCTTGGAATTCTTCATAAAACCCAGTGGGCTCAGCATTTCCTAGATGTAGCTGATCCAGAAACTGCCCCATTTTTCCCGTAACACCTGTTTGTGTTCCGTGGGACACACTTGGGGAAATGCCGACTTTGTGTCAACCACTTTGGTAGCTTTCGCTCTGGGTAACCTGGAAAAGTAAAGGAAGGTTAAGAGAGCTGGGTAAGTTCATAAAGATTAAAAACATTAGCGATTAATCTTCATCTGTGTCTTGGAGTTCCCGTTGTGGCTCAGTAGTTAACGAATCCGACTAGGAACCATGAGGATGCGGGTTCGATCTCTGGCCTTTCTCAGTGGGTTAAGGATCCGGCGTTGCCGTGAGCTGTGGTGTAGGTTGCAGACGCGGCTCGGATCCCGCATCCCTGTGGCTGTGGTGCAGGCCGGCGGCTACAGCTCCTGTTAGACCCCTAGCCTGGGAACCTCCATATGCCGCGGGTACGGCCCTAGATAAGGCAAAAAAGACAAAAAAAAAATCTTCATCTGTGTCTTAGTTGTGCTTGGGACCAGCTCAATGTCAAGGTCTCTTACATAGGAAATTCCCACAGACATGGGTGGGAGCTTCCTACATGTTCCCTATAAAGGGAGTTTTTACGCATCACTTCAAATGTATAAAACGGTTTTCTTCAAATCTTGATATCATTTGCAAGTGGTTTTAGAATGTCCAAAGTCCTTAATAGGTTGATACTAGGTATGCCTTGGAGGTGAATATTAATATCTCCATTTCATGACAAGAGCACCAATATTCAGGAAGCTTAAGCAACTCATTTGAGAGCTGAAAGGGCTCAGAAATACTCTACCAGTGTTCCTAAGCGTGGCTCCACATCAGAAGTACTTAGTGCCCTTGTTAAAGTCATGAGCCCCCGGAAATTCTGCTCCAGGAGTTCTTGAGTGGAGCCTAGGAATCTGTCCTTTTCAGTGAACACAGGAGATGTTATGGCCGTCTGCCTGCAGACCCACTTTTGGGTCTAATCCTCTTTTTTTTTTAATTAATTAATTAATTTATTTATTTATTTATGTCTTTTTACGGTTGCACCTGCAGCATATGGCGGTTCCCAGGCTAGGGATCAAATCGGAGCTGTAGCCGCCGGCCTACGCCACAGCAACAGCAATGCGGGATCTGAGCCTTGTCTGCGACCTACACCACAGCTCACGGCAACACCGGATCCTTAGCCCACTGAGTGAGGCCGGGGATTGAACCTGCGTCCTCACGGATCCTAGTGAGATACGTTTCTGCTGAGCCACAATGGGAACTCCTAATCCTCTCTCTTTTAATTGAGAAAACTTAGACCCAGAAAGCTAAACGGAAGGACCCCCAAATCACAGAGCCAGGACTCCAACATGGATTTTTCTCATTCTAAATGTCCTGAAGCTGTCTCTGAATCCTTGAGGCCTCACACTGGAGCAGAGGATGTGAGGGTGGATGGTGGGGGTTCCTGTAAGATATTCAATTAGCACGTCTGGAAGCAAGAGGCCAGCTAATCTTCTATATAGAAGGCACACCTGTGCAAAATTGTTTCCTTAAATGAATAAAATAAGATTTCCACATTCCACTTTTGATGGTTTTTCTTTAAAAGTGATTTGAACTTGGGAGTTCCCCTGTGGCGCAGCAGGTTAAGGACCCGGTGTTGTCACTGCAGCAGGTCAGGTCGCTGTTGCAGCAAGCTTCCATCCCCAGCCCCGGGAACTTCCAGCCAAAAAAATTTAAAAATAAAAGTGATTCAACCTCTTAAAAACCCATCTCCATGTTCATCCCTTTCAGAAACCCTCCCCAGAATCAGCCCTCCCAGCCCACAGCCCCTCCTTTGATCTCACCCTTTCGGCAGTTTCATATCCTACTGCCCTTTAGATAATATGCTTTTGCTGAGTTGTTGGATTCAGTGTTCCTGAGACCTTTTCATGACCTGCGCCCAGACTTCTCCGGAGGTAAAATCTACATCCTGTCCTCACTCTGGGTCCTCACTCAGTCTATACCACAGTAATGAACATCGCCAACCAGCCGCGGAAATAAAAACGGGCTGAGAGTCAGAAACACCGGGTGGTAATCCCCGCTCTGCACCACTAACTGGTTGGCCACCCTCAGGCAATTCCTTCCTCACGCAGTGTTTCAATTTCCCCATCAATAAGTGAACACTTCAGACTCGATTAATATTTCCCAGGACATGGTCCAAAGGACCATTCCTTGGGAGGTTAATGATTGTTATAAGAAAGAAAGAAAGAAGGCACGCTGGGGTGAAGTGCGCTTCAGAAACACAAGAAGAAATGGGTCTCTACTGCAGGACGCCTCAGGGCCTTGAACTTACAGCAAGGGGGTGGCTGGTTCAGGACCCTTTTTCCGGAGACATCTCCTGAGGTTAATGTGCTGTAAAACTCACTGGGCGGGATGAGGTCCCGAGTCCCTTCTAGAAGGAACAGATGTGAATAGTGGACTAAGAACTGGACCGGAAGCCAGGACACTTGGGTTCAAAACTCTTCTAAGTTGTGACAAGGCACCTGTCTGGACCTGTTTCCTCAAGTCCACCCACTACATGTGCTTCAGACGGAATACACGCTGAAGTGCTATCAGGACGGGATTTCCTGTTGTTGCTCAGTGGATTAAGAACCCATGGATAAGTATCCATGAGGATTCAGGTTCTATCCCTGGTCTTGTTCAGTGGGTTAAAGGATCAAGCTTGCCGTGAGCTGTGTTGTAGGTAGCAGCTGCAGCTTGGATCCTGAGTTGGAGTGGCCGTGGTGCAGGCCAGCAGCTGCAGCTCTGTTTCAACCCCTAGCCTGGGATTCCATATGGCATGGGTGTAGCCCTAAAAGGAGAAAAGAAAGAAGGAAGGGAAGGAGGAAAGGAAGGAAGGGAGGAAAGAGGAAGAAAGGGAAGGAGGGAAGGGAGGGAGGGAGGAAGGAAGGAAGGGAGAGAGAAAGAGACAAAGAAAGAGAGAAAAGAAATGCTCTCAGGACTTGGCTTTCTTACCGTCTGACATTCAAAGTCTTATCTCCCACCCATGTCTTCGTGGGCAGCTCCACTGGTTTTCCTTCTGAAATCATTCTAAGCATCACCCCTAAAACTGTGTATTTTAAAGACTTTGGGCTCTTTCTCTTCTCCAGGTGCTTTGGGATCTGCAGGCTACGGTGTAGACCTGGCCAAGTCCAAGTACCAGCCACACATAACCAGCCCTGCAAATGCGCAGAAATGGCATCCAGAAGCCCTAACCACGACGAGAATGGGAATCTCTTAAGGGGGAGGACACCCCAATTCCTGAGGAATCTGCACTTTGCCAAGAAGCACGACAAGAAGGGACTGCCAAGGCCACGGGTGCACTTGCTGAGGCTATGACAGCGCTCCTAAAGCCCAACGAGGTCAAGCCCAAGATCCCACAGGGCGGCAGCCACAAGCTCAGCCAGCTTGCCTGCACTGCTCACCCCAAGCTTGGGAAACATGTTCGTGCTCGCAAAGCCAACAGTCTCAGGTTCTGCCAGCCAAAGTCCCAGGCCAAGGCTCAGACCAAGGCCAAGGCCATGGCTGGAGCTGCAGCTCCAACCCCAGCTCCGGCCCAGGTCCAGGCTCCCAAAGGTGCCTCGGCCCCACAGAGGCTCCAGAGGAGAGGGCTTTGTCTTACCAGTGTGAGGACAGGACTGGTGTGACCCCTGGGTGCTGTCTGCAGGGGGCTGTGGTCCTCCCGTGTTATTTGTACAAGTAAATCTGACACGGGACCTGCACAGACTCACCCTGCTCCGGGCCACGAGCTCCCTTTGCTTTGCCTGTTCTCTGCCAGGGAGATATGATAACAAGACCTGGCCCTGAGCACAGTCAAGTCGGTGATGTAACTCCAGGCTTGAGAATGTGAGCACCAAGGCCCTGAAGCTCTTCCAAGCAAGACGGGGACCTTGGGGAGTTCGCTGGGATGGCCCCGACCACCAGATGAAGGGTGGTAGGCAGCGAGCAGAACGGATGGCTGTTGACACACAGTACAGCCCACTCAGGCCTCAGGAATGTTATCACCTTTCCTCACCGGAAGGCAGGTGTTTGTCTAGGCTGACCCCGGGTCAGGCATACCTGTGCTGAATACAGCCAGTCTTTCCCCAGGACTGAGCCTCTGCTTTCTGACCCAGTCAGGGTCAGGGGCCACTGGAGATAAAGATCAGGGGGTGCTGATGGTGGGGGCGGGATTTTCTGTGCATCTTGCCTTCAGGGAAGACCCGGAAAATTTCTCCATTAATAGGTGTATCAGCATAGGCAGTTGGGAAGCGATACTTCAGGGACTTAAGGTCCTAAGACTGTGTTCCGAACCCCCGAGAATTTCGATGTTTTCATCACAAAGGGCAAGCAATGCCAGGCACGACGCTAAGAGCCTTCTGGGTGCTCTGGCTTTCAATCCTCCCTACTCTAGGAGACAGCTGTTAGTCTTCTCCTCATCTGCATAAGCACAGAGCGGTGTGGTAACTTGCTTAAATTTCCATAGCCATAGCATGCCTACCGGGGTGAACCTAGGAAGCCTGGTCTAGAACCTGAGAGCCCATTCATCTTGCAGGGCTGCCTCTGTACAGCTGAAATGGACAGAATATTGTACATCAAACTTAATAAAATAAAATAAAAGTTAATGAGGGGCTCACTCTTTGAAGCCCCAAGTGGGGTTGTAACAAGCAGGTTTGTTCAAACTGGAGTTTCACAGAGCCAGGCGCTGTGACCTCACAAAGAGGACAGGTCAAGGAACCAAACGGTGGGACCCACAGGTTAACCCCCACATGAATTCCACTTGGCTCAGCCCTCCTCCTCCTCTGATCACTTTGCATCCTGGGCTGCCCTCCCATGGGGACCCGTTCACTCACCCTGCCTGCAAACACACACCAAAGGAGGTATTTTAAGATGCTTTAACCTTTACCTACGTTCTTCTGGGAACAACTTGGAGAGATGAGAAGGCCAGCAGAGAGGACATGGTCGTTTATTTCCTCTTTGAGTCAATAGCATTTGCAGGCCCTCAACTGACCCAAGAAAATGAGATCAGGATCCTTCCTGCTAATTAGCAGCTCCCAGACTAGTGAGGGAAAAAACAATGGCACAATAATGGGAATACAAAAGAGTATTAAGTGTTCCAAAAGGAACCAGAAAGCTCTGTTGGACTTGGGGAGGGAGCATCTGGCTGTGTCATCCCAGAAGGCTTCCTGGAGGAAGTGAGATCGGAGCTTCTGCCATCACCAAGCAGCTGTTCCAAGCTCCAGAGCCAGTCCCTGAGCCCTCCTGGAATTCCTTGCAGGATGCGTCACAAAGTTCCGGCTCCCAGCTGAGAAAAAACAGCCTCGGGCTAAGGCAGCCCAGAGCCCCACCCCCCACAGTCCCCGGCCACAATTCTGTGAGGCCTGTCAGAACTTCCTGAAGGAACAGCTGCTTTAAAGTAGGGGGGTGAGGAAGAGCTTTGAGAGTTAATCCACTGGTATTTGGCCGGCCTGCCTCTCCTCTGTGTTGCCAGGCCCAGGCCCCAAGGCGTATTCCTGGGCCTCCCTGCCCTGGAGGGACTCGTAATTTCCCCCTCATCATCGTCTTTTTTCCCCCTCCCTCAACTCTGCTTGCTCTAAAGGCCCCAGAAAGATATACATGGTGATCTTGTTGCTATGACATTGGGGGGGGGGGGGCAAGGGGCTGCTGAAGGCCTATGTCCCTAGTTGTGCTTGACTTCTAGCTCTCCTGTAAGAAGATTTGGAAACTGGGGATTTATGGCTCAAATTGGGGGAGGTGGTAGACGCAGGCAAGGTAAAAGATGCAGCAAAGACTACACAACGAGCTAGGGCCCAGACTGTGAGCCCTGTTCCACCGCTGATGGCTGATTGCTCTCAATTCCTCATCCATTTCTCTGTCCCGTAGAAACGTACCCAGCACTGAACATAATACTGATGCTCATCCGAATTACATTTGGTCAGTGGCCGGAGCTCTTTCTCAGATTTTGATCTCCCCAAAAAACTAACCGAAAATAAAACAAGAAAGTCTTGATGCCTTTGAAGGCCTGAATCAATTGTTTTAGGTCCCGGGCTCCTTGCACATGGTGCAATTCCTTTCAACACGGTGACACTCCAAAATTATGGAACTGCTTGATTTCCTGACGACAGATGCCCACATGCATTCGCTGCCATTGGCGATGCATTTATCCAGTGATTCGGTCATCCCTCTGGGGAAACTTTTTCACCGCATTCCATCTGGGGGAGGCACCAGAGAATGACTCGATTGTTGTTGGCACTTGACATCTGCCCTTTTGTGCAGTCCCTCTTAGGCCCAGGAGGGGGTGCTGTAGGCCCCTTGGTGCAGCAGGGAGAGTTTGGGTCCTCGCACCAGGGCCCCCTAGCTGCAAGCAAAGGACAGGTTCCCCCAGGCTGAGGGAGAGGAGGAGGAAGCAAAGACCCACCCTTCCCACTGGACAGCCGCTCAAGATCCTGAGAGAAAGGAAGGAAGCCATCTGACCAAGGAAGGAAGGTCACGATAACGCAGGGAGCCATTCACAAAGGTGTGTTTCTGACCTGTCCACCACTTGGTCCATCACCCTTGGAGGGAGGTTTGCATAGACACTCAGGGTCGGGAGAGGAAGAAGGTCACCAGGGCCAGGACCGCCAGCTGGCTGGGATGGGTGGCAGCGTTTCCCCATCCTTCTCTCCTTAGTATCCGAAGCAGATTGGAGGGACAAAGCCTTGGGAACAACTTTTCTAAAGAACTCAAATCCAGGCATTTAGAGGAAGGGGGTGGGGGACCCTCAGGGGGTAGCAGCCAAGGGGATAAAGAGGAAATTGACCCCTGGCCTTGGCCTGGCCTGGCCGGCAACCTCAGGGTCACCCCAGGGCGTGACCCAGGACTGCCCAGGATAAGGCTCCCAGTTACTCATTAGCCAGCCTGGGTGCTAGCCTCGTGTGTCTGTCCTCGGCCACAAACAGATGAAAGCCAAGCAGCCGGCTCTGGGAAGCCTGGGAGCTCAGTTGGTGTCCCTGCACCAGCAAAGCCTGGGGCTGCCCAGCCCGAGGGGGAGGCTGGGCTCCAAGCCCTCCTGCCACCTTCACACCTCCACCCCATCCTTAGCTGGAAAGGGGGTTTTGCCAGCCGGCTCCCAGGTGGGCCACTTTTGCAAGGACATGCCAGGATGTGCCGAAGAGAGGGAAGGAGTCCTTCTCAAAGCCGTCTGACCAGACCACGGGGTGAACGGCTCTACCCGCCCCTCAAGGTCAAGAAAAGGGTGCCTTGGATTCAGGTTCAAGGTGCAGCCACGCCGTCCCGAGGCCTTGGTCCTGCCCAGCCTCTGCTCCCTATCCCTCCCCTCAGTGGGGGGCCGGGTGCCCAGTGGCCATGCCCACTCTTGCTTCTCCACGCTTCTCCCCAGCCCCCATCCCTCACCAGCTGAACCATGCAAGTCTAACACTCTCCCCACAGCGCTGTCTGAGAGAACAGAGTGGGCTCCATGCGTCCTCACCACCCCACCTGGAACTAGGCCTGGCACCAACCACATTCCCCGGCCGCTGTCTTGGCCCCGGGGTCTCGGGCCCTGGTCATATGAATACAGACATTCCACTCAGAGAGACTGGAGCAGAGAGCAGGAAGGGGCTGGTGTTCAGCACCTCCAGAGGGCCTGGGTCCTGTGAGAATTAACATGTCTTTTCTAGCAAAGGAAGCCTTGGTTAGTCCATTTTGTCCCTGCTTTGCCTGACACCCCCTGCTCCACCCCGCTCCCTTTCCCTCTCCTCCCAGTAACGATTTGTTTCAAATTAGCAGATGGAGAAGAATGTGCGCCCTGACCTGACCGATGGGAAGGCGACAGATGTACCACCTGCACTGGGGATAACTAGTGGGTTCTTCCTTCCTCGCGGGGGCTTGCTCGCTTGCCCGCGCATCGCCGAAGGGGAGCGCTTGCGCCCTTCTGCAAGAAGAGCCTCGTCGAGATCTCCCCGCGTTCGTGTGTCTTACGTTCCAACACTGACGATCTGAGCCGGGATCACCTTTCCCCAACAGTCTGGGCTCGAGAACGCCTCCTTGATAAATCAATAGCGAACAAGGGCTATCTAGTCAGGGTGGCAGCGAGAAAACCTCACCCAGCCCATTTCCTCAGCCTTGGAGACACACTGGAATAGGACTATAACGTGCCAGGTGGGGGCTGGGGTAGCGACAAAGACAGGGTCCCGGGTCTCAGGAGGTCCTATGTCTGGAAAGAATAGGGCAGGTGGACAGCAATTACAACAATGCAAGCTACCATTAATGGAGCGCCTAGGCAGGGTCTGCTGCTCTTCCTCAGGTGGGCTGCCACGCGCACACCCCCTCTCCTTTTACAAAGGAAGACACGGAGGCTCAGAGGGCAGGCCAGGTGGCAGGGCGGGCAGTAACCCCGACCTGGTACGTGAGTCTCAGGCAGGGGCAAGATGGAGGTGACCGAGGCAGTCACCTGGGACCTGAATTTCCCCACGTACCACCCCCCTCCCCGCCACTTCTTTTCCTTCTCCTTCGCTTCTCCCCTTCACGCTCTGACCTTTGCGTCTAGATGTGGTCCCTGCCTCTCTGATCTTCCGCAACCCCTGCTGCTTCAATCCATCCCCAGGGTTTCAACCATCACCATTTTATTTGCAGTCTCCAAACCTGAAACCCCAGCTCACACCTCGACTGGTGCTCCAGATCCCCAGCCCATCCCCAAGTCATTTCGGAGCCTTGGACACCACTTTGCCATTCCCAGCCTACTTTTCCCCCCCATCTCTTTGCCCCTTGCTTGGATTTCAAGGGCCTGGATCTCCTGTCATTTTATCCTCTTCCTATCCCAAGACTCCTTACCTATGTCTCCTTGGGTTCTCTTCCTATTTCTTTTCTCACATCGCTGTCCTTCTCAAACATCGTCCATGCTCCCCTGATAACTATGGAGCATGCCCAGATGCCTATAGCGCCCTGTGTTCTGGTGCAGACCTATCCTCAACTCTCTTCTCGGATCCCACTGCACCACTGTAACCCAGCAGGACCCACTGAGGCCCTCCTGGGGCAGACCCTTCCCATATCCTCTGCTGGAAGTCCTCTCTGTGGTACCCAGATAACAGTATCCGATGCGCATTTCCTGAGTTGTTTTAGAGATGTGGATACTCTCCACCAAATGGAAGATGTTAACTCTTAAAGCCCCTGAGCACAATGCCCCCAGGCCTCCTGGAGCTTAAGGACAGATCC
>PVHT021183648.1:644996-691882 GCA_004024745.2 Catagonus wagneri
ACAGAGCAGAGAGGTGGGTGGCTTCTGTCCAGACTGACTCATGGACCCCGAAATCAGAACTGACTCTCCAATCCTCAAAGACAGATTTCTGTCCGGGTAAACAGAGATTGCTAATTACGCATGTGTATGCTTAGAGTGGAAAGCATTGAGGAGAGTTGTCCTCTTTCCCTAATATTTTTGGAATACAGGAGCCCCCTGGTGGCCAAAATAGCAGGACGCTGTCCTTGGGAAAGGCAGCCTGATGCCCTTGGCGATCCTCTGGCTTCATTTGGAGGTCGCTCTTTTGCCTTTTGCTTCCCACTGTCATGGAGGGTCTTTTGCTCTTCTGCACATTCTGCCTTCTTCTTCCCCCCTCAAGCTCCTCTCTGCACCTTCCCCTCCAACCGCAGCTGTCGCCCCCGAAACCCCTGGAATCTCCCTCTCCTGCGGTCGTTGGCCTCAGAGGACCCTTTCTGAAATCTGGCCAGTTCCCTGTGGCAGGTGCTCTCCGACAGCTGCTGCTTCAGTTGTGTGGAATTCAGATCCCTGGTGGGTGTTTAGAGCCTGCAGATGGATTAACTAATGATGCCCGTTCATCAACGAGCATTCGTAGCATCCTGTTAAGCACGTGGCTGATGCTGATCCGCTCCCAGAACCAAGCTTTCTTAGAAGAGTAGATGACCTCCCTCTCCCTTAGGCCCAGGGAGCTGATGGCTCGTCACCTGGTCCCTAGGGTTGGCCACCTGTCCAGAGCACGGCCATTCCTCATGTCTGTGTGCAGCTCTCTACTGCACAGAAGTCAGCTTTCCTCGTTACAGTTTGCGTGGAATGACCTGGCTTCTCTAAGTCTGGTCACACCAGAGCCAACAGCAAGTAAAAAGACCCACCAAATAGCCCTTCCGCACGTGGATCATTGAGAATGGACCATGGATTCAGAGGCAGAAGTGGACTTTGATGATCCACATAAGGGAAAGGAAGCTGAGACAGGATGAGGCAGAAATTTTGGCTAAGATTCGGGACACACTCATTCTGGCTTTTCGCGTAATAAGCTGATGGGGCAGGGTAACAGAAAGCACATTGGACTCTGGGGAGAAAGAGCTCCTATAGAATGAGCTGGTGGCTCTATTACATTACACCCCTTAACAATCAGTGGCTTAACTGTGGGGTAGTGAGACCGGCCGGTTCATGACCCTCACTTGGGAGACAGTCAGAGACAGTCAGAGAAGATCTAGAATATGCTGCTGGAGGGTGGCTGGGATCAAATGTAGAAGCAATTTTCTGGGCTTGTAAGAGGGTGAAGCAAGAAGATCATGAAGTTTGGAAAAGCTGCAGCTTTCTATAATCTGCAGGAGAAGTGGCTGGAGAGAGGGGGGAGGGTGACAGGGGACATACTGAGGGACTGTGAGGTAGCAACCAAATGCAGCCAGCTTTCTACTTTCGTTACCTCCGTGGCAAAGGGGAGCAGGCGGGGCCGATGAAGCACGATGAATGTGGGTGTTCAGCGGTGAGGGTCAGCGCAGCACTGGAGGGGGTCCCTGGGAGGCTGCAGAGCTCTCTTCTCTCTAGAGTGTAAGAAAGTGCTGATAAGTCTTTTTAAAAGCCTGCAGGTGCACTTGGGGAGCCCTACCTCCAGGGTGGGAGTACTGGCTTCTGGCGGGTGTACTCCCCAGACCTGTGATTCTAGAACCTCCTGGGGTGTCTTGGTTTTGGGGGAAAAAGCATGGGATTTGGAGTTAGGCGTGAGTGGGAATACCAGCACCTTAGGTACTAACTGTGATCTTGGAAGATTACAATGCCTATGTCTTGGGGCTCTTGAGAGAAGTAAGTAGGGAAATGTGTGTGAAACCCCCCCAAACCTGATGTGTGCCTGACAGGTCCCGACAGGCAGTTACGGCTTCGTTGTAACTGTGAAGCTCTTGGCTGAAGGGGTCGGTACCGTCACAAGAGTGAAGGAACAGTGACTGAGTTGCTGTTTTTCTCTTGGTTCTATTACAGGCATCTCATTAATTATGGAGATCATGTTAGTCTAATGAATACTTGCGAAACCATTCACGGTCATGCTAATAGACCAGTCCTAACAGTGGCGGTGATGGCAGGGAACTGCAGGTGCTGCAGATGAAACGAGGCCAGGTAAAGGGAGATATTCTCCCAGGACCTGGCCCTAGCGTTGGCTCCGGTTTTTAGTTGCAAATGATCTGGTGTGTAGGAACTCTCCGTGTCACTCCATTCACTGGGCCAAGAGTGATTGAAGGTCTGCTATGTGCCTGTCCTTTTCCTAGGAACTGGCCACATAGTGGTCCCAAAAGCCAGACTCTTTCCTGAAGTGAGACTACATTCTCGTGGAAGCAATAAACAGAAAAATAGTTAAACAGATGTGTTGTTAGGTAGCAGTAAGAAGTATGAGAATACGCGCATCAGGGTGAGGGAGGCAGAATGGTTGGAGGGATGGCTGTTTAGATGAGGGACTGTCTCATCGGTTTCTGCCTGGATGCAGGACATTGCGGGATCCACTGAAAAGAGGCTCTGCTCTGGAGAATTTAGAAACACCTGCGGCAGCCCCGCACAACAGGGCCTATAGTGAAGATGCGGGTCAGAGGACCTCGTGTCCTGGGATCTTCCAAGAGATGAGAAGAGGCTGTGAAGACTGCCTGGGACTTGGCAGTGAGTCCAAGGAATGGCCCCTTGGGTCAGAGCACAAAGCCACGTGGCTCTGGCCCAGTCCGGTCTCTGTCACCATCTGGTGTCTGAGACATGTTTGATGGACAAAAGGCAAACTCAGGATCAGCCCCAGAGAACTGCAGAGCTTTCCCCAGCTCCTCACTTTCCCTCACTAACCTTCATCGAGTAGGAATTTCCCAGTTTAAAGATATTTTTATTTCCCAGTAGAATTGTTTTTGAACATAGACCTGCCAGGGTGGGGAGCTTGTCCCATCACAGAATTCCCCTGGGCAACAAAGCATTAGCGCAGAGATGACCCACAGCCGGGCTGGAGGACCCTGCTATTTTTGTCTGCTAAAGCTCCACAAATTTACTTCCTGCTCACCTCATAAAAGTCCTCTCATTTTTTTTCTTTCCTTTTTTGGCTGTTGCATGGCATGTGGAGTTCCCAGGCCAGGGATCAGATCCGAGCCACAGCTGTGACCTATGCCACGCAGCGGCAGCTATGCCAGCTCCTTAACCCACTGTGCCGGGCAGGGATCCAACCTGCATCCCAGCGCTGCAGAGATGCTGCTGATCCTGTTGTGCCACAGCAGGAACTCCAAAAGTCCTGTCTTTTGGTTTGTTCCCCATTTGATCTCATGCAAGCTTCCACAGTTACCCTGGAAGGTAACCTATAGGCTGTAAAGGCAGAACTTGTCCACCAGTTCTGGACCTTCGTGACTGCACATTTGCCCCATCTGCAGCCTTCTCTCTGCCACTAATGACTTCTTCCAGATCCACGGCATCGTGAGATGAACCCAGGGCTGAGGGCCCTGTTTCTAACCTTTACTAGCCCTGCAACCTTGTAAGGCAACCTCTGGGAGCCCAGGTTTCTCATCTGAAAGTGCCAACAGCATTCCTGCATTTTATAGGCACTGTCCTAGCTATTAGGAAGACCAAATCAACATTATACCCATTTTGTAAACCCCAAAGTGTACATTGAAGGGGCAGTTGTACCAGTGACATTCTCCCACCAACTATCAACTTCCTCCTGATGGTTTGAATTCTCTCTTCCTAACTTTCCAGCTGTGAAAATTCTTTTCTTTTCTTTTTCCCCAAGTGTGCAGTGGCTTGATCTCAGTTCCAAGATTAGGGATTGATCCCAGGGCTGCAGCAGTAAAAATGCTCATTCTAACCCCTAGACCATCAGGGAACTCCCAATTTTAATTTTTTTTTAATTTTTTTAATGGATGAGTGGACATTGGGTTTGTCCAAAGACTGAATATTTTCCCATTGATTCTGACAGCTTACTTTTCCTCCTCTTCCCCCTTCCCTTTGGTTTTATTATTACTATTATTATTATTATCTTTCTAGGGTCGTACCTGCTGTATATGGAAGTTCCCAGGCTAGGGGTCAATCGGAGCTGTAGCTGCCGGCCTATACTGCAGCCACAGCCACAACCACACCAGGTCCGAGCAGCATCTGTGACCTACACCACAGCTCATGGCAATACCGGATCCTTAACTCACTGAGCGAGGCCAGGGATCGAACCTGCATCCTCATGGATGCTAGTCAGATTTGTTTCTGCTGAGCCATGAAGGGAACTTCTTTCCCCTTCCCTTCGGGAATCCCTGGAGCCCATTGGATTGACGGCTTCAGAGAATAATCTATCATGATCCCAAGGTTTTTCCCAAGGATATAAATATGCAGAGCCTGTCTCCCTGTCATTCAAATAATTTCAACTCAGTACCCATGGCACGAGCTCCTGGTCTGTGCTGTGTATTGTTACTGAAGGCCATAGGGAGTCGCAGGGTGAGGAAGGAGCAGTCATGGAGCACAGGTGGGACGGGAGTGATGGAAGCACATGTAACGCAGGTGACATTTGGCCAGATTAAAGTGCTGGGGAACATCGGGGTATGAGCCATGCACACTGGCTGAGAGGGTTCAGGTTGTCTCCTCAAGATGCTACTTTTCCTACTGAGCCTTTGCGGGGTAGGGGCTGACAGAGTGGGCCAGGGGTCTCCCTTAGCCTATGGGGAGGGGTTTATATGAGGAAAGCGTACCCCAACCTGAGAGTAGGTGTCCCTGAACCCAAGGCTGGAAGAAGGGGGCAGGCGGCGGTGGGAAGGTCCGATCCCAGCTTAGAGAAAGAAATGAACTTGGCCTGTCTTGTCCCAGGACTTCTTGGGGTTTCACTGGCCTGGACCATGCCCCTCTGCTCAGCCCCAGCCCTGGCAGGAGGCTCCGACTTGCAGGCGGTGAAAGGAGCCCGGGCCCGTCATTCAGATGGTCCAGCCGGCCTCTGTGTCCTTTGTCAGGCCCAGGAGGCTCCGTGTCATTACTCCAGAGCACTGCCTCCCCTCCGGCCTCATTACTCAGTACATTAGCTGTGGGAACTAAACCCATTACAGAAAGGAGGGGGTGGAATTGGCACATGGGGAAAGAGGCCTTCTCAGATCAGGCTAACAACTTGTGCCTATTAACTAAAGAAGATCATTAGAAAATTCCCATCTCCTCCTCGCCTCTCCCTGCCTGGTCCCGCCCCCACCACTTGCCCAGTCAGATGGAGAGAAAGAGAGAGGGAGAAAGCGAGCCAAGGGCTCACACTCGAAGATGGTTCTTTTTGGCCCGGTAGAGACACTGACCGAGATAAATTAAGTCCCGCTTCAGGACTATTTTCAATCACCGCATAACAAAATAGAGCAGGGGGAATGCTTTTATTTCCACTGTTCAGTAATGTGAGTATTGGAGCTAGAAAGTCACTTTGAGATCCATCAGTTTAAACTTGTTATTCTGGAATTCCGTCATGGCTCAGTGGAAACGAATCTCACTAGTATCCATGAGGATGCAGGGTCGATCCCTGGCCTTGCTCAGTGGGTTAAGGATCTGGCGTTGCCGTGAGCTGTGGAGTAGGTTGCAGACGCGGCTCGGATCCCACGTTGCTGTGGCAGTGGCGTAGGCCGGCAGCTGTAGCTCCTGTTAGACCCCTAGCCTGGGAACCTCCATATGCCGCGGGTGTGGCCCCAAAAGGACAAAACATAAACAAAAGACCAAAAACTGTTTTTCTGCAGGTAGGGACAACAAATGGTGTTGATCCCTTATGAGAGCCTCAGGGATGTTGTTTGCAAGTCTGGGGTGCTTTCCCTTCTGACAAGCTTCCTCCAGTTTGCTCACGTTTTTCTTCCACTTTTCCTCCCTCCTTGGCTGCATGCCCAGCTAGGGGTTGGACAACATCCTCCAAGAAATCCAGCAAAGCACCTTGGATCTCAGGCCACAGGGGAGCCGGGGCATCAGCCGTGGCCTGGCCACTTGCTTTTCTTGTTTTCCATGTTAAAAAAAAAAAAAAAAAGCCAATAACAACCCCAAAGCCTTCTATGACATCTAGTTCATCCCCCTGGTGTGGGGACAGAGGTCCCCAGGAGCTTTCTCTGTGTTTTCCAGCTGAAACGGAAGCAACTTCACAGCCCCGTAGCTGCCTGGGTGCTTCCTCCCACTCGATTTCTGGTCCCTGCCGCGGTCCTGGCCTGGACAGAGCTGGTGCGTTCAAGGGTCGGTGCCCTCTCCCCTCCGAATGTTCCAGCTCAGTCTGAGACTGCTCAATGAATGAGGGGCTTGTGGAGAAGACAAGCCATGCTCGGCTGTCCCCCGGCCGCCTCCGGTCACCCAAGGAAACGTGTATTAGGGGAATTTCAGAAACCCCACCGTCCAAGTAGTGTGGGATACTGAGAAAAGATATTTTTTTCCTTAAAGCAGAGCCCTTTCTAATTTGTGTGCGCGTGTGTGTGCGCGCGTGCATGTATGTGTGTTTACTATACTCTGTAACAAGGTCTGATTAGCATTTCCTTTTCAGCTCAGTTGCTCCTTCTTCATCCCAGCTGCACCAATTGTGGTCAGTAAAACAGAACTGGTGCAAGAGCGATTCAGGGGAGCAGCTGAAAGGGAAAGCATGGAGCAAAAACGAGGGGTGAGTTCTCTTACAGCTTGAAGAAACGACTCCAATTAAAAAGACAGAGAGAAAAGAGATGAAATGAGATATTTGGAGGGGGGAGACAAAAAGATTCCAAAGACGCAGGAACCTGAATGAAATGGTAAAAAGGGGAAGAGGTGACTCCAACCACCTACACTGAGAAATAGATGAAAAGAAAAAAAAACATGTAGAAAAATGCAAAAATTTTTTTCTTCAGAAAATGATGAATGGGACAGACTGGTATTTTAGGAAATGCAAAAGTAGAGATGGAAATTTCCTTTCCTTTTTTAAAATCCATACTACTTTTTTAATGTCTTTTTTTCTAAAGAGGGAAATGAAATTTGTCTTCAGCCCCAAAAGGAAGGCAGCTTCTTGCCTTTGAGTGACTTAGACGGTGGAGTGGGTGTGATCTAACCGTCCTTGCTTTGGGACGGGATCTAGATGCTTAAGTTTTCCCCTTGACCTTCAAGCACAATACCTTCTGCTCAGTTGCCTTCCTCTTCCCTTTAACATGAAGATGCTGGGAGACTTCAGGGTACAGGACCCCAGAAAGGGTAAACCTCGCCCATCATGAGGATTCTTGGGGTCCTTTTTAAAAGATTGCATACAAAACATTGCTGCCACGGTTTTTTTGGGGGCTTATAATTCACCCCTCAAAATCACCTAATTGGGACAGGAATATCTCCAGCTGGCTCTCAGCCCCAACAAGGTTGTTCTTGGAAAGTGTGACCACTTATTGTCCATTTTCAAACTGGTAAGAGGTGTAAGGGGTGGTGCGCGTTATGGGGAAGCGCTGGTACCGCGGTCCACACTAGAAGGGAGCCACCAGCAGTTAGGAAGTGACTTGGAGGGGTGGACTGGACCGTCTTCCTCTGGTCAGGACCACAACCCAAAGCAAACAGGGGACATTAGTGGGATCTCATAATGGTCCTCGCTGAGGGCCTGGGTCATCCAGCCCAGGGGATCCCTGCTGAAGAGTTTCAGACCTTGCGTCCAACAGACCTGTACGTGAATTTCAGCTCCTCCACTTCCCGGCCAAGCAAACTTAAGCAAGTTACTGCCTTCTCTTAGAGGCTTCATTTTAATAGTGGGGATACATTATTTGCTACAGAGAATGCCTGGGATGGTCATTAAAATGATTGGAAAGTACCTACCCGGCAATAAGTTCTCTATACATTCGAGAAACCCCATGCAGTGGGCCAGGAGATGGGAGATCTGGTGTTGAAATACGTATGAGTCCAAGACTGGCTCTGACACTTTCCTGCTCTGGGCGCCGTGACAAATTATTAATCTGTCAATGCTTTGGTCTCCCCATCCATACGATGTGGGTAAAATAGCTACCTCAGTATGTGGGCTAAAGTAAAGTAGATAATTTGGATAAAGAGTAGGAGCCTCCTCGGGCAGGTAATATATGGTGATGATCACTCTTATGTTTATTTCCTAAGACTCCGGGGTTCTCCCCCACCACCAGCCATGTATATGCCCTTTAAGACATTAGATGGTTTCCCTCTCTATAAAATGGGGGTAGAGCTAGATCTCTTTGTCCATTCCGGCCCGGCGATTACATCAGCTTTCTATCTTTATGAGATTTCTGTTTGAAAACTTCTCTGGTAAATAGACATTTGAGTTTCCAGAACTGTGTCCAGGACAGCCTAGAGCAGCACCTTCTCCTTGCGGACCTTCTGCCCACCTCCTTGTAGCCCATTAACTCGCCAGCCTTCCACTGGCTTAGACAAAGAGCATAGACTTCCCGGAAGAAGAAATCGTCCTGCAGATGGGCTCCTACAGTGTATTGAAGACACAGGGTAGCTAGAGATGGGGAAAAAAAAAGTGCAAAGCAGGTCCCATCAGTTTAAGTTAAGGTGGTGACTGTATAGAATTAGGATGACGAGCAAGAAGGGCTCTGAATTCAGACCTGGTGATGGGTTCAAACTTTAGCTCTGCCCAAACTCTTACAACAGTTGGGCAAACCCCTTCACCGTTGACTCAGTCTTGGTTTCCCCTGCTACATAAAGAGGATTTAAAAAATGGAATCGTTCTTTTAGGGATGAGGTGAAACGATCCGTGTAAGCGGCTTAGTGCAGTGGCTGGCATTTCATGAGCTCTCACAACATTACCTATTACTATTATTAATATTGCCATTGTTGTTATCGTAGTTAGCTGGAAAAAGTAGTGTAGAAGAGGTGTGCAAGGAACCGAGTTCTGAAGGTGGAGACAGAGAGCCTGGCAGTAGGGAGGGACAGGATAATGGTCAGTGTGAAGAGGCACGTCCATGTGGCTCTCCTTGGAGGAACCCAACAGCTCAGGTTTCAGAAGCTTTCAAGGTAAAGAAGATGTGGTACAGATATACAGAGGAATACAACTCAGCCATAAAAAAAAAATGCATAAAGCCATTTGCAGCAAAATGGATGGACCTAGAAATTCTCATACTAAGTGAAGTAAGGCAGACAGAGAAAGACAAATACCATATATCACTTCTATGTGGAATCTAAGATGTGACACAAATGGACTTATCTACGAAAGAGAAACAGACTCACAGAGCACAGACTTGTGGTTGCCAAGGTGGGGGGTGGGGGGAGAAGGATTGAATTAGGAGTTTGGGATTAGCAAATGCAAACTGTTTTACACAGAATGGATAAACGAGGTCGTCCTCTATAGCACAAGCAACTATATTCAGTATCTTGTGATCAACCATAATGGAAAAAATATGAGAAAGGATGTGTACATGTATAACTGAGTCACTGTGCTGTACGACAGAAATTAATATAACATTGTCTATCAACTATACTTTAATAAAAAAGTAAAAATCTAGCTGCAGAGGTGCCAAGGGGGTAGGGAAGGATTGGGAATCTGGGATTAACAGATGCAAACTACTCTATATAGGATGGATAGATAACAAGGTCCTGCTGTGTGGCGTGGGGAACTATGCTCAATATCCTGTGATCAACCATAATGAGAGAGAATATGAAACAACTGAGTCACTGTGCTATACAGCAGAAATTAACGCCACCTTGTAAAACAACTCTAGTTCAATAAATTATTTTTTAAAAAGCTTTCCAAGTAATTCTGACACAAAGCCAGGGCTAATGTGAGAACAAGAGAGTCCCATCAGGATTCATTAAGTGTGGATCCCTAGACAAGGAACTGAGGTTCCGGCATCCGCCTCTGCCCCTAAGGAGCTGCCTGGCGCTGGCAGCCCCTCCACTGCACCGGATTCCAGTTGCCTCCTTCGTGGAACACGGAGGGATGACCGACCCCAGGCAACTCTAAGTCTCCTCCCAGTTCTCATGTTCAAGTCTCTTAAAGGCCTTTTCCTGGCCGGGGGAGATCCAGATCCAAGAGTTGTTTTGCTTTTTTTTTTTGAAGCCCACTTTTTATTCATCCGTACCCATCACCCATCCCGCCAGTTCAGCCCTCAGATGACTTTCTCAAGCTGACGGTCTCTGAGGGACCCATCAGGGTCTCCCTACCGTACCCCTCCTCCATCGCTGCCTGGATCCACCAGTTCATTTCCAGCCTGACAGGTGTCCACCTAGTACCCAGGAAAGAGGCCACACTGAAAAACAGTGTGCAGACACTTGGGCGACGACGCAGACACCAGCCCGCTCAGAGACTCGGCACTTTGTGTAACCGGGGCTCCAGATAACAGTAATGGCTCACATTTCTTGAGCTTTTGTGATGTGTCAAGCTCTGCCCTCGGAGCTTTGACTCTGTTACATGGTGTAAGCCTCACAACAGCACAGTGATGTTGGCACGATCATTTGCATTTTATAGCTGAAGATGCAGGATCCAAGGCCTAAAGAGGTTATATAACTCACCCCAGATCACAGAACCTGTACGTGGTGCAGGCTGGGCCATGTCCCAGTCTCCTGGGCTCCAACATCAAGGCTTTCCTCTGCTTTACCATATGACCACTTGTAAACCACAAGCCATAGTAATTTCTTTGAGCCAGCGGGGTGGCTCACACAAGAGGGGTACAGGCTGGCTTCTCATATAAGGCACTGCATTTGTGATCTGAGGTCTAAAGGGGTCTCTAGAAGCCACTCACTCCTCCACCTGCCCCGAGGAACCTTCCCCAGCCTGCCCCAGCTTACCTTCCTACTCTTGGCATCCTACCACCATAGTTAGTTCAAATTGAGGAAGTCCTGTAAGTACACAGCACACACTGGATTTCAAAGACTTAGTACAAAAAAATGTCTAATAGCGGAGTTTCCGATGTTGCTCAGTGGTAACGAACCCCACTAGTATCCTTGAGGACACAGGTTCCATCCCTGGCCCTGCTCAGTGGATTAAAGCATCCAGCATTGCCGTGAGCCGTGGTGTAGGTTGCAGAAGGGGCTCAGATCTAGCGTTGCTGTGGCTGTGGCACAGGTCGGCGGCTACAGCTCCTATTCGACCTCTAGCCTGGGAACCTCCATATGCCGCGGGTGGGGCCCTAAAAAGATGGGGAAAAAGCATGTGAATATTAACACCAGCTGTAATTTCAAAACTTGAAAGAAGTGACCAACTTCATGAAATTTTGACAGTGCTGATGGTTGGGTAAGCTAGTTGCTCTAATTAAGGAAGCCCTGCCGTGGCTGCTGCTGTGGCTCTGGTGAGGGAGAGGGAGGGTGGCCGTGCTGTAGAGAACGATGGCTATTTATGTGGCGCTGAAGGGATTCAGAGGCATGAATGTTCACCCTCCAGCAGTGCCAACTTCACACCTGCCAAGCATCTCAAGTCCATCATGACACCTCTTGGGAACTCACCCAGGAGGCAAACTTTCACTCAGCTTGGATCCCACTCAGAGCTCAGGGAACATGTGCTCGGGGGAAGCAGAAATCCCCCAAGACAACATGCCTTTGAGGGGAAGCATTCCAGCTCTGATTTCTCTGGTACAATCTGGTCTTTACCGAGTCTCAGCAACACTAGTATGGGAACTGCACCACTAATGGCCCTTTCTTTCGAATTAAATATGATGCCCCTGAGAAACACCTTTAAAGTGCTCCTTGACGTCTAGGGGAGGGCAGCACGGTGAGCTCTAAAGCCTTGGTGTGGATTCATACCGCGAGATCTTAGCTCCACAATGCTAGAAGCAGAGGGGATGTAAAAGATGCTGAGGAGGAATGTGAGGGGCACCGTGGGAAACTCCTGCCAGTTTCCCCAGGACTGGCCGGTGAACAGGATGCAGATGAGCTCTGGTGTCCGATTGGCAGGTGGAGGAAGTGCTGTGTCACACTGCCCCAATTTCCCTTCTGGACCGAGGGATGTAGCCCCCTCCCCTGCAGGGGTGCTGCTGGCTGGCAGCACTTGGCTCTCAGCCACCTCTGGAAAGTTGTTGAAGGGCGATGCCTCCTCCATGGACAGGCCTCCTTCTCAGGGTACGGAGATATGGCCCACAGCTCAGCCTTAGATGTGGCTGAAGGGCACGTCCCGCTATAACTGATGGGCTGGCCGAGCCCTCGGGGACTGCACTGCAGCCCAGCCCACTCTGTGCTCCTACCTGCTTCCTCCTCTTTCCCTGTAGGTATTGATCCTAAGAGCGCTTCCCAGTAAATGTCCTTCACAGGAATCTTCATTTCGGAACGGCTTCCTGGGTGGTCTGACCTGCCACAGCTGGTCTCCTCTTGGTAACCCAGGTGACTCCACGCCAGCCTCTTCACTGCCAGATGGCTTTCAGGATCTTCTTCTTCCTCCCTTTTTTTTTTCTTTTTGCCTTTTCTAGGACGCACTCACGGCACATGGATGTTCCCAAGCTAGGGGTCTAATAGGAGCTGTAGCTGCCGGCCGACGCCACAGCCACAGCAACACAGGATCCAAGCCGCATCTGCAACCTACACCACAGCTCACAGCAATGCCAGATCCTTAACTCACTGAGCAAGGCCAGGGATCAAACCCACGACCTCATGGTTCCTAGTCAGATTCGTTAACCACTGAGCCATGCATGACAGGAACTCCAGGATCTTCTTCTTCTTCTCCTTTGCCTTCATCTTCTTCCTCCTCTTCTACTTCCTCCTCCTCCTTCTTCTTTTCTGTCTTTTTTTAGGGCTGCACCCATGGCATATGGAAGTCCCTAGGCTAGGGGTCGAATCAGAGCTGCAGCTGCCGGCCTATGCCACAGCCACAGCAACGCAGGATCTGAGCCATGTCTGAGAGCTACAGCACAGCTCACCGCCATGCCGGGTCCTTAACCCCCTGATCAGGGCCAGGGATCGAACCTGCATCCTCGTGGATGCTAGTCGGGTTCACTTCCTCTGAGCCACAACAGGAATTCCCAGGATCTGCTTCTAGTCTTGCTCTTCGCTTTCTGTATGGGTAGCTCTGACATCACGCCTGCAGCTCACACACTGACTTGGAGTTCAACTGGCGTCTTAATAGATAAGCCTGTGTTAGTCATGTCTTTCGAGGCCTCTCGCTCCACCGCCAGCCGGGACCCCCTGAGAGAGAGGGCTGTGTCTCTGACCCTCATCAGATCTCCCCAATATACTCAGTTTTACACTCATTCTTTGGCGGGATAATTAGTGCTGCCTGTCAAGCCTGGCTTCCAGAAACCTCTTGGATTTAGTGATCCTCGAAGCCCATCACCCAAAAAAACGTCTGAGACTCTGGCTGTCAGTTTCTGAGCCTGTTTCGTCCACTTCTCACTGTGACAGGACCTGTCCCAGGCATCCTTAAAACATAGTTGCACTTTAGTTGGCGTTTTAATCAAGAACGCTCAAGTTGTCATCTCATCCGACTGCTGGGCACAGGTCCTGAGCCAGCCACAAGCCAGGCACCCTAGCACCTGTGGTTAGTCCCAAACAGGGCAGCCTAGAGGGGTTAGGAAGCCAAGAGATAACATGGAGTTATAATAAAAGGCCAAGCGCGATGTACTTGGTTCACTCAGCTAAGGAGAAGCTAGGCACGCCGAAAACGCACAGCTAGATTATTGCGTGTAGCCTCGAAAATCCGGAGTAATCTGCCCCGTCCCCACTGGGGGCCACCTGCAGCGGCTTCTGCTTAAACCCACAGGGCCAGCAGCAGCCATGCTTACTCCTTAGCCTTAAAGAGTCCCCCAGACTCCCCGGTCACTGCTCCTAGTGCCTTTCACCCCAGACAGGTAGGAAGTCCCTTCAGCTATCCAATCCAAACCCTCTCGGTTCCTGCAACACCTGTCCTCCACGAAGGGCAGGGAAGAGCGTGTCCTTCATTCCTCACGGACTTGTCTGCACTTGAACTGTCAGTCCTTGTGGGGAAATGGCTTCTCCGGTGGGGTGCCTGTGTGTCCACAGCACCATTCCCTGTGGCCAAGTGCCAAGAGACGAAAGTGTCGGGGCTTTTGAAATTGTCAGGGAAACTGATTTCCTTGTCAAGTCTTGTCCTGTACGGTTGGAGGGCCAAATTCTACTTTCGTGTTAGCTGCCACGCAGATCAAAGGCTGCTGACAAGGAGCTGAAGCGTTTGTGCCTGGTCCGCTTCAAGCTTTCCTCGGCCCGGCATGGGGAATGCTCCTGGCTTTCGGCTTTCTTGAACTCTCTTATCGACCTCCTTTGCAGGCCAACAGATGAAGGGCCTGGGAAACCATTTGTAGGGACCTGACTGGGAGAGCACATTCTTAAACTTGCAGCAGGAGGGAGGCCGCAGGAAAGAGAGGAGGGTGGAGATGGACAGGTCAGCCAGACCTCAGCAAACACAGGCGGATTAGGGGTCCAGAGACTGGCTTCAGTGGCGGCATGAAGAGGGAGGGGGGAGGTACCCATCCTGGTGGAAGCAAGAGGCTCTCCACCCACAGGTCTCGCCGAGCAAGGGCGAGTCCTTCAATGGCCCATCGCTGAGTAGGACACAGAGGAGATAACTTCTATAGCGCCTTCCTATGTCAGGTTTATCCCAAGACCTTGAGGTGAGCCAGTGACGGACAAGTTCATGTTACCAGTAACTCCAGAAGTATCAGAAGGTATATCAGAGTCAAGGGTGAGATGGGGGATGGGGTGCGGATGTGCAGGTATAGAGAGCACACAATTGCCCCAGGAAGCAGGCTCGGCAGGAAAGTGAGAGTGTGGAGCATGACACCATGAGACTGCGCTTCTGGACTCGGGAGGGGCCAGTGTTGTCCTCTCAAGTCGATTTGAGATTTTTTGTTTTTGTTTTTTGGCATGCAGAAGTTTCCAGGCCAGGGATTGAACCCACACCACAGCAGCGACCCAAAATGCTGCAGTGACCACACCTGACCCTTAGCCTGCTGAGCAGCCACTGAAGAACCCCCAATTCGAGCTTTGCCTGAGGTCTTTTGGACCGGTGCTAGGCACCATGCCTCTTCTTTTCTTTCCTTTCTTTTTTTTAACTCTTTTGAGGGCTGCACCCAAGGCATACGGAAATTCCCAGACTAGGAGTCAAATCAGAGCTGCAGCTGCCAGTCTACACCACAGCCACGGCGATGCCAGATCCGAGTGGAATCTGTGACCTACACCACAGCTCATGGCAATGCCGCATCCTTTAACCCACTGAGCGAGGCCAGGGATGGAACCTGTGTCCTCATGGATACTATTCGGGTTCGTTATCACGGAGCCACAACAGGAACTCCTAGGCACCATGCTTTGACTACCTTCTCACCTACATCTACTTCTCCCCCCAAACTCCCCTAATTTTTCTAACTAGTCCCAGGCAATCTCCATGAATCACCTAAACCAGATGGGGAGAGTCTCAGCCTTTTCTTTGAAACCGCATTCAGGCACTACTGGAGACACCAAAGTCTCAAAAATGAAGAAAGCAAACATCTCCAGCAGCGACTGAGCACTGGACGGACCCCTGGTTTAGCCCCGAAAGCCTCCCTTTCACCTACCCTGATTGGGGAGCTGTAAGGTCCCAAGGCCAAAGACACTCACTCCTCGCCATGACCATTCCTTCCCACCCATTCTCAACTCATCCTCCTACACAGCATTTACAAGAGCGTACTACCCCCGTCTGTTTAGTTCTTAAGTTTTAGCAGAAGGTTGGATGGTAAATTTGCATAGAGAGGAGTCCCACGTTATCTTAATCTACTTGGTTTCAGAATTGCAGGTAGCAAGTGGTGAGAATCCAGACAGCGAGTTACTATCCATAAACTTATCTGAATCTCCCCAGTTCCCGAGTTTAGGTAGCAACATTTACCTTATGTTTATGCATTTCCTTAAATGTGTCTCTCACTTGACAATGGGTTTCTTGAACGCAGGGCACCATGTTTTCCTTTGTTTCTGCCTGGCACATAAGGTGTGGCCTAAGTACTTGGTAAATAAATCAAATGATGCAAAAGGGGTAGAAAACACTGATTAGACATTGGGATGGATGAACTGGATCTGGTAGGACTGGGCACTAGAGTAGGAAAAGCACACTGAAACGATTCAGAGGAGTTCCCGCTATGGCACAGTGGGTTAAGGATCTGGCGTTGTCACCACCGAGGCTCTGGTTGCCACTGTGGCTTGGGTTCAGTCTCTGGCCTGGGAACTTTCGTGTGCCCCAGGTATGGCCAAAAAAAAAAAAAAAAAAAAATGGAAGAAAGAAAAAAGAAAAGATTCAGAATATGAAATGAAGTTCTTAATCCTGGCTGTCTATTAAATCATCCAGAGAGATTTTAAAACAAAGTGGTGTTCAGGCTCCATCATGGTCCAGTTGAATCAGAACAGAGTTTTTGAAAGCTCCCAGATAATTCCAGTGGGAATCCAAATTTAGCCTAATCTGCTGTTCCTGTTGGAAAGCCCCATGGTGTGCTTGTCCTATTGGTACTAAGTTTTGCCTCCACCAGTTGACACATGTTAGGAGAATCTTTCCATTCACAGACATTTGTTTATTTGCATGGAGACAGACAGGCAACACCCAGGTTTGGTGAACCATCTGGGCCATTGAGGATGTCAATGTAACTTGACTACTGTCTCTATTTCATGAGGATTTACTAAGCCCAACAGAATGCTAGATGCAGGGAGGGTTATGAAAGGACCCGAGGCAAGGTGCCTTGTTTCCAGGAGAGAAATAAGGCCAAGGCAGTTCATGTGAGTCTATAATGCAATGTGTCTGCAATCACATGCCAGAGTGCATGGCGGGGATCAAAACGGTGGCAGGAGCTCAGAGGACCCAGCAAGTTACACATGGAGATCAGTCTTGAGCTGGGTCTCAGAGGATGAATAGGATGTGAGGAGGTGAAAGGGAATGAAAATAACACTTCCAGTTCCAAGCACTGGTAGTACAGGGCTTGACAATGGTGAATTTCTCTGACCCACTCTGGCCTTTGAAATACATCACTAGTCTCAGGTGAAGGTCCAACAAGGACACAGCATAACTCAGACTCCCTTGCTTTGATCCTCTTATCAACATGCTGATGCTCTCTCACTTCCTGGTCCTTCACATCTGGGCCAGAAACTCCCTCCGTCCCCTTGATTTGATGATAGACCTGGACACCTTGGTCTTACGGTCCAGCACTTGGTTCTTCACTTTCTTTCCTTGAGCATCTCTGAAATTATTAACTGAGAGACGGTCTCTCCTATGTGTGTCTCCTACACCTCTCTCCAGCTGGGCTAGTCCTCTCCTCCTCCCCACCAGCTGTACCCCAGAATTCTAAGGCACTGTCCCAGCCAGAGCCATGAGGAAGGGAGCAGGCGATGTCCTACAAGGGAGCCTTTCAACCATCTTCACATCACGAAACAGACAGGGAAAATGACAATATTCATGTAATATGTGGAACTCTCTGCTGCTGCTATCTTGCAGAGGTGACTGGCCTTGAAGGCTGAGTGGATGGATATATGCTACCTAGAACTGGGCTGCTGGACACCGGAGAGAAAGCCATGCTCCAGGTAACTCTGCTGCCAGCCGATGCCCTGACCTCTGTGGACCTCTTGACCAGTGCGACAGTTCTCAGTTAGGAGTCCCGTCACCATCGGAAAAAAAGAGAAAAACTTTAAAAGAGAGACAGCCATGAAAGCCAAAAATGAGTTGTTTTGGCTTCAAGAACTAGGCTTTGATGGCGAGGTGGCACACAGAACTTGTTCAGACTTGAGCAAGAATGTGCCTCTTGCCACCGTTCCTGGACAAGATGAAAATCCCAAAGGTGCTGAGCAGCGTCGCTTCTCCCAGTTGGGGCAGAGCCCTCCTCTTGCCAAGGTGACATGTGGTCCGGCCATTTTCAGCTGGACCCTCTGGGCAGCCGCGGTGGCGCTGAGTAGACTCCCATGATGCCATGGGGGCAAGACGGGAGGGAGGCAGGGTCACAGCCCTGCTGCTCGGAGGTTCCGTCTGGAGGACAAATCAGCGCTCAGAAGTCCGCACAAAAGTCCACCAGGGTCCAGGCAGGAAATGGGTGAAAGCACCTAGGAGGACACAGTAGAATGTCCCAAGTAATGGACACAATGTCCCAACCAGTGAGGGAGAAAGGCAGCAAGCAACTCTGGAAGCTTGACATCCAGGCTAGATGGTGGATAGCCAGCACTGACAGACTCCGGAACCCCGAGGCTATGATTCTTGCCCAGGAGACTGGAAGGACCTCTTCCTGCCTACTCTGCCGCGATGCGGGGATTCCAAAGCCAAACTGGAGAATCACATCACCAGCTAGGCAGTCTGGATGGATGAGCCGCCGAGAGAGACAAGGAGAGAGAGAGAAGGAGAGAGAGAGAGAAAGAGAGAGAGAGAGAGGGAAAGGGAAAGAAAAAGAGGGAGACAGGTGAGTCCAGAGCTGGAGAAGAAGGAAAGAGCTAAACTAAGATACCAAACTAGAGCAAAGGAACCGCCATGAGTAAACACTTCAAAGTTAGGGACCCCTGTGTTTCTATACCTAATACAGAGCTGCCATGGGGTTGAAATAAGTTTTTTTAAATGAATGGATGAATATAGGGCTGAGCCCATTAGTCACCAGGATCGAGTGGCTCAAGCCACAGAATCAAGGGCTGCAGGGGCTGAGGAATCAAGTCAGGCCTGACTTGCTAAGTGTTAGACACCTGTGCGGGTCACCTGGAAGCATGCTGGGCCAGTGGCAAGGTGAGCATCACGGTCTGCAGAGGACCAAGGCACAGGGTGAATACCAGCCGCTGCAACATTGCCTTACAAGAAACTGACACAGTTCAAAGGATACTTAAGGAGCTATGATGATAAAGGCAGTGTGGGATCCTGGATTGGGTCCTGGAACAGAAAAAGGACAGAAATGGAGAACTGGTGACACTGCAGAGTTTAAAGATTCCAGAGTGTCTTCGGGTTCACAGAAGACACTCAGTACCTTATCCGGTGCGTCTGACCTGCACCGCACCTGCTGAAGGTGTCCAGGTGTGTGTTGGAAGTATTCACTGGCCTTTGCTTCCTTCAGTGCCAATCAGATGGAGTGGAAGCCAGTGGACTGTTTACCTACAACACATGTGGAGTGGGAAGTCGGGAGACTTGGCTCCCTCTGAAAGCCAGCTGCGCAGGGAGCCCTGGTGGCCAAGGGACCAGGGAGCCAGAATAAATATTGAACTTTCATTTTGAAACACTCTGCCGGTGTAGCTATCGCCATTGTGGTGGGCGAGCTGGGAGCTCTCCGTGTTTACACTTTCTAGTTGTTCCCACCAGGCTGCTGGAGGCCCTTTCTCTACTGTAAGTCAGCTATTTGTTCGTTCATTCATTCATACGTTCTTACCTTTTAAATATATTTGTTAGTTTGGGAAAGAGGTTGGGAGAGGGGGAGGAGGCAAAAAGAAGTTGAGTCAAGACTTCCATCACTGAGAAAGGAAATAAAACCACAGGTGGAAAGTAAAGGTAGAAAAAATGCTGACTGGCTTCTAGATCATTTACTCACCATTGCATTTTTTTTAACCCTTTTTATTTTGGAATAATTACAGATTTACCAAAAATCTTGCAAAGATAGTAAAGAGAGTTCCCGTATGTCTCTCAGCCAGCTTCCCCCTGTGTTATCATCTTAACCATGGTACATGTGTCAAAACTAAGATAGGGACTCTGGAGCTACACAATTAAGTACACTCTGCAGTGTCACCAGTTCCCCATTTCTGTCCTTTTTCTGTTCCAGGACCCAATCTGAGATCCCACCTTGCATTTATTGTCATAGCTCCTTAAGTATCCTTTGATCTGTCAGTTTCTCGGTTTTTTCTTTATTTTCTTCTTCATCTTTTTTTTTTTAATAATGGCCTTGATAGTTTTAAACGGTGATGGTCAGGTATTTTATAGAATTTCTCTCAGTGTGGGTTTATCTAATGTTGCCTCACGATTAGACTGAGGTTATGGGTTTTGGGGGAAAATACTGTGAAAGCGAAGTGCCCTTCTCACTGCGTGGTATTGGGAGATACGTGCTGTTCACATGACCTGTGACTGGTCATGTTAACCTTGATCACTAGTTTAAGCGGGTATGTTTCTACAGAGCTGCTATTTTTCTGATGAGTTATTCCTTTTCTCCTTATATATTTTATTCTTTGGAAGCAAGTCTGTTAAGTCCAGCCCAGCCTCAAGGGGAGAAGAATTAAGCTTCATATCCAAGAGAGGGGATTACAGACACGTTTTATTTGAAATTCCCTTAGGGGAAAGATGTGTTCCTTCTCTCTTCTTTAGATATTTAATGATTTATTTACATTAGTGCATTCATTTTTCAGGGTGCCAGAGCAAATGACCACGAACTGGGTGGCTTCAAAGAATAGACATGTGTTCTTTCAATATTCGGAGGGGTGGGGGGAGGTCTGAAATCAAGATGTTGGCAGGGCTGGCTCCAACTAGAGGTTCCGAAGCAGAACCATCCCGTTTCATGCCTCTATCCTTCAGTCTGGTGGTTGCTGGCAATGTTTGCTGTTCCTTGGCTTGAAACACATCCCTCCAATGGCTGCCTCCATCCTGTATCACCTTCTCCTCTTCCTAAAAGGCCGCCAGTCATTGGATGATTTTCTCTCAAGTTCCTTAACCAGTGATTCTGCAAAGATTCTATTTCCAAACAATGTCACATATCCCAGGGGACGTGACTCTTGAGGGGACACAGTTTAACCCAATACAATCCATATGAACTCATGAAAATTGATTTTATTTTTTTGGATAAGAATCTATTTGTGTGTGTCCTCAAACTGGTCCAGCTTTGGCCAAGGGGAACTCTTTCAGTTAGCATTTATATTCTTTTCATATGTCTCCATCTTTCTTTTCCTTTCCTTCTCTCTTTTTTTTTTCCTTTTCTCTTCCTCTGTCTCTGTCTCTATCTCTGTGTGTCTTCCTTACTTCCTGACACTAAAAGATACTTCAGGCTCATCTTGAACTTCCCCTGTCCCAGCCCTATAAGCAGCCATTTCTCCATAGAACCCTGTTTCCTTATATTGGAGAATATTGTTTAGAAATAAGAATCCAAGTGCTGGGTGTGTTTGCTGCGACTAGGCTGTGGCTGCTTCTGAGCCCTCTCTGCAGTTAGGAAACCTGTGATGTGTACACACACATATCTACACATCTTTCTGTATCTACAGAAATATATACGTATTAAAGGAAATACAAATTCTTACCGCTCTATCTCCATGCTATCATGTATACACACATATCTATACCTATTTCTGTATCTATAGAACTATATACGTATTAAAGGAAATTCTTACCGCTGTCTCCAGCTCTAATCCAGCAACCTGGACTCTAGCCTTCCCTCCGTCTAAATTGTGACTTCTTTTTCGGATGGTGAGAAATTTGGCTCCTTTTATCCACAGTTTATTTATTTCTTTGTTCCACCCCAGTCTACACATAAAGTAGTTTCAGAATTGCTAACCTGTGCCTCTTTGAGAAACAAATTTTCCAATGAGAACACAGAGTTTTGTACAGTGCTTTCTGTCTGTAGCCTTGCAGTTTCCAGCTAAAACACAATTTCCCACAGTTACTTAGGTCAGCTCCTTTCCTCCCTGCCCCCCTTCAGTGAGGTCATGTCATACATTTGCTTTACAGTTAGATTTATTTCTCAAAGTATCCATTATATTCTAGGACCACCCTTCCCCAACCTCCTGGTAGATTTTTTAAAAATAGACTTTATTGTTTAGAGCAATTTTACGTTCACAGAAAAAAATCGAGGAGATAATGAAGTTTCCCATGTAGCTCCACCCCCACACAGGCACAGCCTCCCCGTCACCAACATCCCCCGCCAGAGTGGTGCATTTTTTGATGATTGATGAACCTACACAGACACATCATAATCCCCCAAGTCCAAAATTTACATTAGGGTTCACTTTTTTTTTTTTTTTTTGGCTATACCCACAGCATGTAGAAGTTCCCTGGTCAGAGATCGAACCTACATCACAGCAGCGACCTGAGCCACATTGGTGGCAATGACAGACCCTTAACCCACTAAGCCACCAGGGAACTCCTAGGGTTCATTTTTGGTGTTCTGCATTCTGTGGGTTTGGACAAATGTGCAATGACATTTATCCATCATTATATTGTCATACACAGTCTTTTCACTGCCCTAAAACCCCTCTGCTCTCTGCCTTTCATCCCTTCTCCCTCTCCCTCAGCCCCTGGCAGCCACTGATCTTTTTACTGTTTTCCTAATTTTGCCTTTTCCTTTATGTCACATTGTTGGAGTCACACGGTATGTAGCCTTTTCATAGCTTGATAGCTCCTTTCTTCTTAGTGTTGAATAATTGTCCGTTGTCTGGATGTACCACAGTTATCCATTTACCTATTGAAGGACATCTTGGTTGCCTCCAAGCTTTGGCAGTTAGGAATAAATCTGCTGTAAACATTTGTGCAGAGTTTTGTGTGGCCTTCAGTTTTCAAACGCCTTTGGATAAATGCTAAACAGTAGTGTGACTGCTGGATCTTATGGTAGCGTATGTTTAACGTCGTAAGAAAACACCAAGCTGCCTTCCAAAGTGGTGGTACCATCTTGTATTCTGGCCAGCTGCCAATGAGAATTCCTACTGCTCTATCTCTTTGTCAGCACTTGATGTTGTCAGTTCAGGATTTGGGCCATTCTAGTAGGTATGTAGTAGTATCTCAGTTTTGTTCAAATTTGGCTTTCCCTGACAACGTATGATGTGGACCATCCCATGTGCTTATTTACCGTCTAAATGCCCTCTTTGATGAGGTGTCTGTTAAGGTCTTTGGCCCATTTTTTAAATCAGGTTGTTCGTTTTCCTATGATGAGTTTTAAGAGTTCTTTGCATATTTTAGATAACAGTCCTTTTTTAAAAAAAAAAATTTTTAGGGCCACACCCGCAACATATGGAGGTTCCCAGGCTAGGGGTCAAATTGGAGCTGTGGTCACTGGCCTACGCCACAGCCACAACAGTGCCAGATCTGAGCCACGTCTGTGACCTACACCACATGGCTACGTCGGATCCTTAACCCACTGAGCGAGGTCAGGGATCGAACCTGCGTCCTCATAGGTGCTAGTCAGATTCGTTTCCACTGAGCCATGATAGGAATTCTGATAACAGTCCTTTATCGGATGTGCTTTTTGCAAATATTTTCTCCCTGTCTGTGAGTTGTCTTTTTACTTTCAGTCTGTCTCACAGACAGAACATTTTAATTATAATGAAGTCCAGCTTATCAATTATTTCTTTTGTGAATTGTGCCTGTGGTGTTATAGCTAAGAAGTAATAACCTGGAGTTCCCTGGTGGCAGAGCAGGTTAAGGATCCTGTGTTGTCACTGCTGTGGCTCAGGTTCCATCACTGGCCAAGGAACTTCTGCATGCTGTGGGTGCAGTCAAAAAGAAATAAATAAAATTTAATCACCAAACCCAAAGTGATCTAAATTATTTCCTATCTTACCTTGCAGTTTTATAGTTTTGCCTTTTGCCTTTTACATTTACTTCTGTGACCCATGTGGAGTTAATTTTTGGGAAGGTGTAAAATCTGTGCCTGGATTCATTGTTTTTTTGGGGGGTGTCCATTTGTTCTAACACTCTTTGTTACATATTTGATGCTATAAGTTTTCCTCTAAGCACAGTTTTCACTGCATCCCACAAATTTTGTTAATTGGAGTTTTTATTTTCATTTAATGAAATTCTCCTCTTTACTCCTGATAAGCTTCAGGAGTAGGCTCTGAAGTCGACTTTGTCTGAAATTAATGCAGCCACTCCTGCTTTCTTTACTAAGCGTCAGCATGATGTATCTTTCTCCATCTATTTACTTTTAATCTATATGTGTCATTATATTTAAGATGGATTTCTTGTAGACAACGTATATTTGGGTCTTGTTTTTTGATCCATTCTGACGCTCACTATATTTATTTATTTTTTTGGTTGCACTTGTGGCATGTGGGAGTTCCCGGGCCAGGGAGCAAGACTGTAGGCAGGTTGTGTACTTATTTACTTTACTAGAGAACTTCAGAACAAATTCCAGACATCATATAATTTCTCCACCACCACCCCTGCCATCCTTCATATATATATCTTAACAAATTTAAAACAATTGGATCACTCATAAAATTTCTCTAACTTTGTTTTTGTCTGATTCTTTTCTGGTGCTATAATTTAAAGTTTTCATCTTTTTATTTGCTGCTAATGTGCCGAGTTAGGATCCTAAGTAGATTTGAGTTCATATTTCATTGCATCGGGGGGCACATCCCATTCTTAGTGATGTGAAGTTTGATCACTGGCTTCAGGGTTTGTCAACCTGACTCATCCAATTCCCACCGGAAACTTAATGGTTTCACCACCCGGTGATATCACATCGGTTTATCAGACTTTGCAAAGTGCCTTTTCTTCTACATGTATTAACTGGTATTCTTCTATAAAGCAGAACTTTCAACTATCTGGATATCCTGAGAATAGTAATGTAAATTTTAATGCTGTTTATTTTCAGAATAATGAATTGCCCTAGCAATTTCCAAAGGTATCCACTGAGAGATGTTTGCTGCTTTGTTTTGAATTATCATTATGGACTTAGGTTTCTAAAATCAACTTTTTTTTTGGGGGGGGGGATCACACCCTTGGTGCATGGAAGTTCCCAGGCTAGGGGCTGAATCAGAGCTATAGCCACCAGCCTATGACACGGTCATATCAACTTGGGAGTCAAGTCGAGTCTGCTACCTACACCACAGCTCACAGCAACACCAGATCCTTGATCCACTGAGTGAGGCCAGAGAGCGTATCCACGTCCACATGGATCCTAGTAGGGTTCCTTATCGCTGAGTCATGACGGCGGGAACTCCTAAAATCAACTTTGATGGGATTTCCCATTGTAGCTCAGCAGTAACGAACCTGACTAGTATCCATGAGGATGCTGGCTCTATTCCTGGCCTCGCTCAGTGGGTCAAGGATCCAGCATTGCCGTGAGCTGTGGTATAGGGCACAGACATCGCTTGACACCCGAGTGGCTGTGGCTGTGGCGTAGGCCAGCAGCTGCAGCTACGATTCAGCCCCTAGCCTGGGAACTTCCATATGCCACAGCTACAGCCCAAAAGTGAATAAATAAATAAATAAGTAGAGAAGTAAATAAATGAATAAAATCAACTTTGATGAGGCATAATTTACATTAAGCCTACTGCACTCATTTTGACAAATGTATAACTTACCATGTAACCACTGCAATCAAGATATAGGACATTCTACTACCCCACCCCTCCCACCTCCAAAGTTTTCTCCTGCCCCTTTGCAGGTAATCATCCTTTAATTTCCATGCCAGGTACCCAAAGATATAAGTTTTCCAGGCTTAATTAGTTTCACCTGTTCTAGACTCGATAAATGAAATTCTTTGTGGTTGGCTTCTTTTACATGGCACAATGTTTTTGAGATGCAGCCATGCTGTTACATGTATCCATAGTTTGTTTCTTTTTTTTATTATTATTACTGAGTAACTTTCTGTTTTATAAATATACCGCAATTTTTTAAATCTATTCATCTGTTGATGGACATTTGGAATGTTTCCAGTTTAGGGTTATTAAAAAATAGAGCTGATATGAACATTTCTGTATGAGTCTCTTTATGGAAAAATGCTTTCATGTCTCTTGGAGTAGAATTGCTGAGCTATACGGAGGTGAATATTTAACTTGATAAGAAGCTGCCAAACTGTTTTTCCAAGTGGTTGTAGTCTTGCCTTCCTACCAGCAACGGAGGAGAGTTTTAGTCATTCCACATCTTTACCAACACTTGGTTTTTTCAGTCTTTAATTTTAGCCATTTGAGAGGGTATGAAATGACACCTCATTGAAATTTTAATTTGTACTTCTTGATGACAACGGACGTTTTGAGCATCTGTCTAATGGATTTATTAGTCATTCATGTCTTCTGTGAAGTGTCCAAATCTTTTGCTCCTCTTTTATTGGGCTATTTGTCTTCTTGTTATTGAGTTGTATGTTCTGGATATAAGTTCTTCATTTGATATATGGATTGAGAGTATGTTCTCTGAACCCATAGGTTTTTATATATTTGATGTATTTCCACTGCAGTCATTATTCTGTTTAATGATCAAATGGTCCTTTCTGTAAGACAGAGCTTTTTTGAAAAGAACATGTATTTGAACCATTTTATATGGAAATATGTCAGAAACGCATCCCTGTGGTTTTAAACAAAACCTCCTGAGCCCACAGTTAACATTTTTTGTTGTTGTTGTTGTTGTTGTTGCTGTTCTGATAAATCAGGAGGGTCAGCAATACTCAGATTCCCATTGGGCCCCATGAAGGAGAAGATGCTGACCGCCTCCTTAATAAATGATGCCACACCACCTGGGGGATAAGACTCTAAGGAAACAAAACTGGTTTTATAACAAACGTGCCAGAACGTCTTCAACAAAATGTGACTTGTTATTCATGCAAGTTGAGGGACGATCAACCTATCCCAAAAAAGTTGACTGATGCGCCTCCACACACTTTTGAACCCTTCTTTGGATGGCCGTCAGATTCCACTTGGGCGTCTCACAGGAAAATCAACTAGTGCCCTTAAACCATATTTAAAATTTTCTAAATAGAATTGACTCAGGGCCAGACTCAGGGCTTCTCATCCATTATCACACTTAATCTTACTCAGATCCTGGGAGATGGGTATAATTAGCTCTATTCTGCAGTGTAGGAAGCCAAGATTAAGTCCCACGCCTAAGGCCACACAGTTGCCAGGTGGCAGAGAGCGATGCAATGTGCGTAACCTTGCTTCTCAGTGCCCCCAAGGCTGTGCTCATCACAGCCTCCATAAGGCCTCCCAACATTTTTACTGGTTCCAGAAAAATAAAATTCACTTTAGATGGCAGAAGTTTGGCAAAGCAGAACTGGTTACACGTCGCAGACTCCAAGGTGTGTTTGGATGAGATTTCAAAACTCTTCTTAGCCATGGCCGCTCCCAGAATGAATGACCAGTCTCCCACAGAGACTGTCTCAGGGAGGTCAAGGGTCAAGTGCTTCTCAGGGTCGCTACCTTATTATTTTATACCCGCTCTTCCACGTCCTTCCTGTTCTATTATTCCCTGTCAGTTTTTACTCCTGCAAATTTTCCCAGTATTTCTAATCTCAGGTTTTGTTTGTTTTCTTTTCTTTTCTTTTCTTTTTTTTTTTAATGACTGCACCCAAGGCATATGGAAGTTCCTGGGCCAGGAACTGAATCTGAGACATAGCTGCAACCTATGCTGCGGCTGTGGCAATGCCGGATTCTTTAACCCACCGTGCCAGGCAGGGAATTAGACCTGTGCCACTACAGAGACAACGCTAGATCCTTAACCTGCTGCATCACAGCAGGAACTCCTTTTCTGTTTCTTTTTTTGCAAGGAGCGGGCTAGAGCACCTTCAGATACTAGGATCTTTGTGATTGCTATTGACACTCAATCTAAGTAGTCGTCTGATTTTGAAAGCGCTTCAGATGGGACTATCACTTTTCTAAAAATTTTGAGATAATGATAGATTCCAGGGAAAATCCCATGTACTTTCACTCAGTTTCCCCTAGTGGTGACATCCTTCAACACAGGACAGTATCCCAACCAGTAGAGTGACAGTGATGCTGTCAAGATACAGACATTTTCACTGCCGGAAGGATTCCTCGCGTTGTCATTTTCTAGTCACACCCACTTCCCTCCCTCACCCGCTAACCCCTGGCAATCGCTCATCTCTTCTCCATTTCTATGATTTTGTTATTTCAAGAAAGTTATACAATAGAATCATACACTGTGGGAGTTCCCATTGTGGCTCAGCAGTAACAAGCCCAACTAGGATCCATGAAAATGTGGGTTCGATCTCTGGCCTCTCTCAGTGGGTTCAGGATCGGCATTGCTGTGAGCTGTGGTGTAGGGCGCAGGTGAGGTTTGGATCCCACAGTGCCATGGCTGTGGCATAGGCCAGCAGCAGCATCTCCCATTCGGCCCCTAGCCTGGGAACTTCTGTATGCTGCAGGTGCAGCCCTAAAGAAGAAGAAGAAAAAAAGAATTATACACTATGTAACCCTTTGCGATTGGCTTTTTTGCACACAGCAATATTCATTCCATTTTTGTACATAGCAGTAGCCTCTTCCTTTCTGCTGCTGAGTGATGGTCCACGATACGGCTGGACCGTGGTTTGTTTGAACATCCCCACAGGGGAGGACACCTGGCTCATTTCCATTTGGGAATAATTACAAATAAAGCCACTATAAATAGTCACCTGCAGGCTTTTGTGAGCTTGACTTTCATTTCTCCAGCATAAATATGCAGCAGGGCAACTTCTGGGTCACGTAGTAGTTGCTTGTTTACTTTTTTAAGAAACTGTCAAACTGTCTTTCAGAGTGGCTGGACCATTGTACATTCCCAGCAGCAATTAGGAGGGAACTGGTTTCTTGTCATCTTCGCCACCGTTTTGTAGAGCCACTTTTTTTATGCATTATTTTGTGATACAATTTTAATTTTCAGATCCATTCAGATAGACTGAAAAGTTACAAAGATAGTACGCAGAGTTCTACGTACCCTGCCCTCACTTTCCCTGTGATTAATATTGTACATTTGTGGGGTATCTTGTCACAACTGAGGAAACAATGCGGACACATGGCTTTTAATAAAGCTGATTCAGACTTCAGTCATTTGACCCCAGTGCCCTCTTTCTGTTGGCTGATCCCTCCTTGGGAACCACATCACTTATCTTTGCCTTGTCTCCTTAGACGTGTTTCTCAGGTTAGCCTTGTTTTTGATGACCTGAAACTTTGTTTTAACTCCTTTTTAGGGCCACACCTGCAGCATATGGAGGTTCCCAGGCCAGGGGTTGAATCGGAGCTACAACTGCCAGCCTACACCACAGCCACAGCAATGCAGGATCCAAGCCACATCTACGACCTACACCGCAGCTCACGGCAATGCCGGATCCTGGCTGGATCCTTAACCCACTGAGTGAGTCCAGGGATTGAACCTGCAACCTCATGGTTACTAGTCGGGATCGTTTCTGCTGCGCCACGAGGGGAACTCCGACCTGAACCTTTTTGAGACATGTTGGGCAAGTGTTTTATAGGCTATCCTTCCATTTAGATTTGTTTTGTTTTTCTCATGGTTAGACTGGCACAGCGGGCCTAGGGGAGAATAATCACAAAGGCCAAGCGCTATTCCCATCACATCCCATCAAAGGTATGTGCAGTCAACGTGACTGATGAGGTTAACCTTGACTATCCGGGTGAGGAAATGTTTGCCAGGGGTCTCCTCAGTCAAGTCGCCTCCCCGAGCCACCTCCTCGGTACCTTACCCTTTGAAAGCAAATCCTTAGCCAGCCCTACACTCACAGGGTTTGAGAAGGAAGTCGCTGCATAAATAATTGGGAACTCTTCTGTACTGTTTCTTATTTTAGCCATTCTGATTGTAATGCTATCTCATTGTGACTTTTTTTTTCTTTTTTGGGCCCCACCCATGGCATATGGAGGTTCCCAGGCTAGGGGTCAAATCAGAGCTGCAGCTGCTGGCCTACACCACAGCCACAGCCACGCCAGATCTGAGCCACGTCTGTGAGCCACACCACAGCTCACGGCAACGCCAGATCCTTAACCCACTGAGCGAGGCCAGGGATAGAACCTGCGTCCTCATGGATGCTAGTCAGATTTGTTTCCACTGAGCCACGATGCAAACTCCTCATTGTGACTTTAGTTTGCATTTCCCTCGTGGCTAATGACATTGAACATTTTTTCATGTATTTAGTTATCATCCATAATCCTCTTCAGTGAAATGTCTTTTTATGTCTCTTGCCCATTTTCTACTTGGGTTGTTTTTGTTTTGACTTTTTTTTTCTTTTTTTTTTGGTTTGTTTTTTCTTACTGTTAAGTTCAGGGAGGTTGTTTCTATACATTCTATATACAAAGTTATTTTCAGATATGAAGTTTGCAGTTATTTTATCCCAGACTATACCAGTTTGTCTTTTCATTCTCAGAAAAGGGTCTTTCACAGCACAAACCTTTTTTTTTAACAATTTTGATGAAATCTAATTTTTCAGTTTTGCTTTTTGTGCATCCTGTTCTGGGTATCAAGTAGGAACCCTCTCCTTAGCCCTGGGTTGCAAAGATTTTCTTCTACTGGAAGAGATGGCATAGGATTCGTGTTCATCCTTTTCTCAACGTTTTGTGGAACTCTCCAGTGAAACCATCTGGCTCTGGTGATTTCTTTTTTGGAAGTTTAATAATAATGAAGTCAATTAGCTTCATAGTTACAGGGCCATTCAAAATTTGAATTTCAAATTGGGTGAATTGTGGTTTGTGTTTTTAAGGAAGTTGTCCATTTCATTGAAGCTTTCAAATTCACATGTCTAGGGTCATTGGTGGGGTCCATAGTGACTTCCCCATTTCATTCCTGGTGCCTTTGTTACAACCTGGCAAAAATGGGAGTCTAGGAGTTCCCGTCGTGGCTCAGTGGTAAATGAATCCGACTAAGAACCAGGAGGTTTTGGGTTCAATCCCTGGCCTTGCTCAGTGGGTTAAGGATCCGGTGTTGCCATGAGCTGTGGTGAGGGTCGCAGATGTGGCTCAGATCCCGCGTTGCTGTGGCTGTGGCGTAGGCAGGCGACTGCAGCTCTGATTAGACCCCTAGCCTGGGAACTTCCATATGCCACGGGCGTGGCCCTTTGCTGGCCTGGGTGGAAGTGGAGCCAGTTTTTTTGTTTTTGGTTTTTTCCTGTGACTTTGGCTAGAATAGAGCAGTTATTGTCTGAAAGTCTTCTGTATTGTCAGACTGCCCCTTTCCTGGTCCTTTGGCTGGGGAGGGTATGTTTCATAGGACTTTGTCTATGTCCCTTGGTCTTTCCAGGTTGCCAGCTTCTTCATTTCTAAGGCTGGGATATTGAGGAAGATAATAATAACAACAACAACAATAATAACCACCACCACCACCATCACCCAGGGACCTCACCACTCTGCTGACCCTAGGGTCCAAGTCCCTAACAGATCTGGCTTCTCTCCACCTTTCAGAATCTTCTTCCATTTGTTTTCTATGTACTGTCCAGGGCTTTTCCTTGTACTTAGTGACAAATAGAGAAAAGTGTATCTCCTCCCTCTTTCCAAATGTGGAGGTCAAGCCTTTTCACTGTTAAGTAACCTGACTGAAATAGACGATTAAGGAGAAGCTACCGTATAGCACAGGAACATCTGCTCAGTAGATCTGTAATAACTTATATGGGAAAAAAGAACGGATATATGTATATGTATGACTGATCCACTCTGCCTGCCTGAAACTCATTCAACAGTAAGTCGACTCTACTCCAATAAAATTAAGTTAAAAAATAAAAGAATCTGAAAATTCTAAGCTATTAGAATAGAGATAATAGAGATTATCTGATGTAATTGAATAACTTGTGTTTTTGAAAAGGCCAAAAAGCATGGAAATTAAAGAAAATAAAATGATTTCAAGCTAAAAAAAAATGTTAACCTGAGTAATGTCCCCTAGAATCTCCTAGATTTAAGAAGTATAGGAGTTCCCATCATGGCTCAGCAGTTAACGAGCCCAGCTAGTATTCATGAGGATGTGGATTCAATCCCTGGCCTTGCTCAGTGGGTTAAGGATCTGGCGTTGCCATGAACTGTGTTGTAGGTTGTAGACGGGGCTCAGATACCGTATTGCTGTGGCTGCGGCTGGTGGCTACAGCTGTGATTAGACCCCTGGCCTGGGAACTTCCATATGCTGAGGATGCGGCCCTAAAAAGCAAAAAAAAAAAAAAAGAAGAAGTTGTTTATGGGATGGACTGGGAGTTTGGGGTTAGCAGCTATTACACTGAGAATGGATAAGCACTGAGGTCCTGCTGTACAGCACAGGGAATTATAACCAGTGTCTTGGGACAGACCATGAGGGAAGATAAGAAAGGGAATATGTGTGCGTGTGTGTATATGTGTGTCTGTTGTGTATAACTAGGTCACTTTGCTGTATAGTAGAAATTGGCACAATGTTGTAAATTAACTATAAATTAAAAAAAAAGAAAAAAGTTTATTGTTACTTTAAGGGGACATAATTAACACTAAAAAACTAAAGATCAGTATAAGACCAAATTTCATTTAGGGCTAACTTGTGCAGTGTCAGAACATCAAGACAGTAAGGATGAAAAAAGAAAGGAAAGAAAAGAAAGAAGGAGAGATGACAAGATGACAGATGAAAGAAGACGAGAACATCTGTATGTTGGGGTACATTAGGAGAAGTGTTGCTTGGATAGCCAAAAGAGTACTCTTGCTTCAACACCTGGAGTTTTGAAAATTAACCGATAATTACAGGAGCTATTTAGTTTTTGGTATTTGCATAGACAGGACTTCTTTCCAAGATATCCCCACAGTACCCAATTCCATGGAATCAGTGTGCAGTTCTGTCCGGAGAGTAATATCACAGTGAGTCAGATTACCTAGATGATGCACTGCCCTGTCCGGCATCCTCGTGGGCTCTGAGGCTCTACAGATGCAAAGCCAAACTCCAGATGTGTAGAGACATCTATTTCAGGAAAGAGAAATTCTCCAGTCTTCCAGGTGTTTCCAAAGAGATATTTGATCTGCTCTGGACATGCAGAGCTCTGGGTTTTTCCATTTGTATTCAGGCATGTTGGCGTGGCGTTAACAACAGCCTGGGCCTCATAGAGCCTTAAGGGACAAAGGGATGTGTACCCCAGGTATCACGTGGTGTGTGGCTGAAAGCAGGGTGGGTGACAGGTGTGTTCTTGGCAGACATACTCCTCCAGGACTCCTGGGCATCATTCTTGCCTTTCTGTTGCCTCCCTCTCCACTCTTCCTCTCTCTCTGCTGCTTAGTGCAAAGGGCAGAAATTTTGAGGACCTTCAGATCACCAAGACTCTCTCTTCCTTATAAAAGTGCCAAGATCTGAAATTAGAATTTTAGCCTCTCTGACTCACTGTTTCAAACTGCAAAATGGTAACTGTCAGGCTTGGCTGCCTTCCCTCAGTCAAAAACTAGTCCCGGGAAGACTTAGAAAGATAGTCACTTTGGGTGAGGACGTTATGACTGACCCAGAAATTAAAACTGGTGCTTTCTAGTGACTTTCTCCTGCTAATGCTGTTCCCGAGGCCTCAACTTACCTACTTGCAAATCTCATGTTTTAGGAACTATCTTGCAGGAACGAAAGCAACATTATTGACAAAATATATTTAGCTTCTATGAGAAAAATTGTGTGGGCCTACATGTAAAGTAATAGTATAGGATAAGACTATGCAGTTAGGAATTGCATTCAGTTATAACGAGAACCTTGAAAAAAAGGCAGCTTAATAGCATTACTTTTCCTTACATAAAAGAGGTCCACAGGTAGACAGTCTAAGACCAGAATAGCAGTTCAGTTAATGCCACCAATTCACCAGGGTCCTTGTCATTCTGTCATGATCCTTCATTTGTTGCCTCTAGCCTCAAAATAGCCTCTTGGTCACAAAGTGGCTATTGGAACTCCAGCCACCACATCTACATTCCAAGTATTAAGAAAAGTGAAGAGAAGAAGCAGAAGGCGCATGCCAACTCAGTGTGTCCCTGCTTTGTAGGAACTCTCCTTAAGCCTCACCCTCAACTTCTACTTATATTTCATAGGCCAAGTTGGCTACATGATTCTCTTTGTGGGTGGGTGCACCACCATGCAAATGGGGTTGATAGGAAGCAAGAGGAGAAAAATGGATATTTGGTAGAAATTACAGTCTCTGCCACAAAAAGGCTACAAATTAACTTCTGCATTTTTTTTTTTTCTTATGGTGGCACCTGCAGTATGTGAAAGTCCCTGTCCAGGGATGGAATCAGCCATAGCTGCAACCTATGCCACAGGTGCAGCAATGCCAGATCCTTAACCCATCACACTGGGCTGGGAGCTGAACCCATACCTCCACAGTGACCTGAGCTGCTGCAGTCAGATTCTTTTTTTTTTTTTTTTTTTGCCTTTTTGTCATTTTATGGCCGCACCCGCGGCATGTGGAGGTTCCCAGGCTAGGGGTCTAATCGGAGCTGTAGCCACTGGCCTGCGCCGCAGCCAGAGCAACGCAGGATCCGAGCCGCGTCTGCAACCTACACCACAGCTCACGGCAACGCCGGATTGTTAACCCACTGAGCAAGGGCAGGGATCGAACCCTCAACCTCATCGTTCCTAGTCGGATTCGTTAACCACTGCGCCATGACGGGAACTCTTGCAGTCAGATTCTTAACCCACTGTGCCACAGCAGGAACTCCTGCCTTTTTTGCTATTATTAAGAATTTCAAACATTCACAAACTTGAAAATAAGCCTCCATATCCATGGCCCCATGATTTCATTCCAAGCAAGAATATCTTCAAGTGGCCAGGCCCCCGGGAATGTCCAGGGATTCGAGTGACTGAAGTAAAGGGTAGAAAATATCAACGCGTCTCCACAAGATCCCATTTGTCCTCTGAGCTGGTTCGGCCCTAAATATAATTTCTAACGATGGGAACCCATGGACCATATATAACAGTTTACCACATGAAGCACTTTCCTAGTCCTGACCCCGCTGACTCATCCGAGGGCCCCAGTGAGATGGGGTGAACGGTGAAACAGAAAAGACACAGAAGGGACATGCCTGGCTGTGGCCACACTGCGGGGGGCTGGGACCCCAGATCTGACCGTAATCCCAAACTCCCTCAACACCAGCTGCCCAAGAACCACTTGTGTCCTTGTATGTTTCCTAGTGTCAAGTGCGCATGCTTATCTCTGTGGCCTCCCATGGTCCCGTCACTGCCATTTGATAGCTGAGAGGCCACAGGGCTCGAGGAGGAGGACAAGCACTGGAGCCGAGACCGAGAGGAGGCCTTCCCTTTGGGGTGTAGTGAGGTCCCAGCACACGTTCCCACGGCGATCCAGCTCCCGGGCGCTCCGTGTGGACGAGACCCAGGCCGGCTCTGGCTGCCGGGCTGGAAGGGTGGGTGCCCCCTGTTCCTCTGCTATCCCGGGGCCCCTCCCGCTCCCCGTGGGACCACGGGCACCCCCAGCAGCCCGGACGTAAATCACGAGAAGGAGGAGAAAGGTTCCCGTGGGACTGCCCCGAGAAATGTTGTCTTTTCCCAGGAAATATATTTGACAGCAGATAAAGGGCCGTGCGGAAAACAAACTTCCCAATGTTGTGCTTGCTGTCACTGCTGGCCCATCCCCTCTCTGCCCCCATCTCTCTCTCACACACTCAGGCGTCGGAAGACACCATGCTGTGAAACTGCCTTCCTTCGGGGGGAGGGGGGGGTCCTGAAAAACCTTCCTCTCTGGGACCACCGTCCTGGTTGTGTTCTTGGTCGGGCACCCCCAGGGCCCGCTGCCCCTCCAAAAGGATGAAAGCCCCCAGCCTTCATCACAGGGTTCCCGCAGACATCTCTTGAGACAGGCTGGCCTCGGAGACTTCTCGGGATTAGGGACCCAGATGCCTGAAAACTTGGGGACAGTCCTTAACTTCTGGCCCAGTGGCCCCCAGTGCCGAGGGCAGCAGGTTTGATGGTCAGCCTCCTCCTGGCCCCGGTGGCGCGAGCTGGCCCAGCGGGCCCGCAGACCCCTGGCATCCAGCACACACTGAGCAGAGGCTCCATCTCTTCCCAACCCTCATTGTGAACAAGTGTCAGAAGTTAAACGATGAGCTCCCAGGAGAGTTCTAGAGAGATTGCTAAAGAACCAACTTGAGTTTTCTTCAGCCAAGAGGACAAGTGAGTCCATTTCTGCTTCTTTCAAGAAGCCCTCCTTGATCTGCCCAGTTCACAGCAAACAGCCCCCCTCCTTTATATCTGGAATGCCCGTCACCCGTGTCACTCAGACTTGAGGCTTTGCAACATTTGCTTCTTGATACATATTATCATAATTCAATAACCTACCATTTGCCTGGCACTGTGTTGAGTATTTTATTTTATTTTATTTTATTTTTTTTTTGCCTTTATCTGGAGCCACACCCGCAGCATATGGAGGTTCCCAGGCTAGGGGTCTAACAGGAACTGTAGCTGCCGGCCTTCGCCACAGCCACAGCAACGCGGGATCCGAGCCGCGTCTGCAGCCTACACCACAGCTCACGGCAGCGCCGGATCCTTAACCCACTGAGCAAGGCCAGGGATCGAACCCGCAACCTCGTGGTTCTTAGTCGGATTCGTTAACCACTGAGCCACGAAGGGAACTCCTGTGTTGAGTATTTTAAATACACACTTTTATTTTAATATTCCCAACAGTCCAAGAAGGAAGTATTGTTATCCCCAATTCAAAGATGAACAAAGTTCAGTTTCATGATAATCTGGTAATTTCCCAACGTCACATAGGCAGAGATTTAAACCCAAGTCGGCAACGGAGACTTTGTTGGCTCTCCAGGGTTGCCGAGGGCTCCCCACTCCTTCAGCGACTCCCTTCTTATGCCTGCTTCCCAAATCTGGGCTGCTCCTCCTGCAGAAGGTAGGGTGCAAGGGTAAGAGTGACCCCTTTGGTCTGTAAACCTTGCGGTAAACAGACTTCCAGCCGGCAGGGCTGTGGAGACTCGTCCCATCCTTGCTCTGTACCGGGGCTCTGCCTCCTCCGGGCAGCCCTTTCACCTCTGGGCTGGGACAGCTGGTAAAATGTATTTTCCTCCCATTAATGAAAAGGGCCCCCGTTGTCCTAACAGACACCCAGGATGGTTATCCAAGAAAGCTTACAAAACACTCTCTGGGTCCCTTACATGCTGAGAAATCCAGACCAGCTGGATGACATTTTTCTCCCAATGCTCATAAACTACGACAATTAGGAGGAAAGGGCTTGGCGCCACAGGCTTGGGGTGGAGCTCAGCTCAGCTCTGGAGAAGCTGCCCAAGGTCCTGGGCCACCTGCCCCCCAACACTGTGTGCACCCCCTTGTCCCGGATGTCAGTGAACCACCCCCTAAACACACACCCTCTTCCCAGGATGGTGCCAGATTGCTGTGGGGCGGGACCCTGAATGGTTTCGGTTTCTTTTCTGCCCTCTTACAAAGGAGGTTTGGGAATAAAAAAATTGGGGATTGAGAGGGGTGGAATTAGCCTGGCGAGTGAATGGTTTGGCTGGTTTCAGAACCTGCGACTGCCTCAACTTCCGTATCTGTCAAATGGGGGAAAGCCCAGGTCTCGATCCCACACCATGTTACAGGGCAAAGTGAATGGCAGGGTACTTGCGATGATTTTGTACACCTATAATTGTAATAAAATTCATTAAGCAAAAATAAATAAATAAATAAATAGATAAATAAATAAATAATGAATAGTAGGGTGATGGTGACCCTTCCTTGAATTTCCTGTGAGTCCTTGAGAGTCAGCACGTAAATCTGTCCTAACAGCGCTGGGCTGGTCCCCACCCACCAGGGGAAGGGCGCTTAGGAAACGGAGTTAAGAAGTTATGCTGAGGAGACCATCATTGGGAAGATAAATCTGCTGTGAAGATATATATTACCGAATTTCAGGGCTGAAGGAAAGTTTATATTCGTTTATTAAAATGACACGAAAAAAAATAGAAGTCGTGTGTAGGGGTTTTCCTTTCCTGGAGCACAAGAAATGGCATCTGATCCAGTCACAGCGTTATCTTCTTCCCGGACCGCCTTCATAAGAACCATAATATGGTCCCACCAAGACCCCCATGGAGTGGAAGGAAGGCAGGGACTGTTCTCATTTTTCCAGACTTGGAAACCGGGACACAAAGACAGTAAAGACGCTTTGCTAAAGTCACGCAGGAAACTGGACTTGGAACTGAAATACAGTTCGGATCGCTTTCCCCCTGAGAGAGGGCCATACGCATAAATTACAGTGAGCCCAGCATTCGAGGAGTCCCCATCTCCAGATGGAATACAGGAGCTCCTTGTCACAAAGCATGATGAGAACAGGAAAAGGGCCCCTAAAAATAAGTCCTGGGATTTTACAGAGTAAAAATCATGAAAGATTACGCTACAGATGAGCAAGTATGCAGTGAAGAGCACAAAACGTGCTGTGGTTGCTGCCTGCTACATGCAAAACTAGACTAGATCGTTAATAAAAAATTGATTTGTTTGAGCCTAATTTTTCTTGTACACTTTTACAGTGGCACCGGAAGACAACCTTCAGATGATTTCTGCCTTTCCAAAGGAAGCTGTACTAAGAGTGCCTTCATAGGATATCTTAAGGGCTCTTCCTCAGATCCCTTGATATTCAAACCTTTCTCTTGGGAAGCCCAGCCCCCTCTTTGTGGGTGGCCCCCTCTGTGCCCACTCACTGGCTAATTCAACCAGGTCCATCCCCACTTGGTGGCTCTCCCTGGGAGAGTAGTTCTCCAACATCACTTTAGTCAACCTGATTGTATTCAATATCTTTTGCAAGATCTGCAATTTTCTTTTGTGAAGATGCTTGATGGTGGACTGATTTTAAAAGAGATCAGTTCATTAATGAGTATTTTTGAGCTGGGATGACTCCCCCCCACCCCATCCCCACCCCTGGTTTATCTCAGAACTTAAGGCAGGGGTTGGGTAGACAGGACAATGAATTTTCCGAAGACGTGGACCGTTCTTCCACATGCCTCCTTATTCCTAGCCAGCCCCAGGGACGTGTGGCCAGTTCGATTACTTTTGAAGCGAGACTTCTGAGCTTGCACCTCTGGTCCAGGTCTTCTTTGGAGCACCCCCCACCCCGCCCAAATTGAGGTGGACCCTGCAAGAGCAGAGGGTCTCAGAACCCCTATTTTCTTTGCCAGGGATACCATTTCCAAGTCTGTGTTCCCTTCATACCATTGCCATATTTAATAATCAACCCCTTTGGGATGTTAGGCCAGCCTAGGATTAAAGCTACACAGGTGGAGAGAAGGAAGGAGGGGTCTTCAAATTCCAAGCTGAGGAGGGGTAATGCTTCAGCTCCACCACTTCATTCATTCATTCAATGAATATTGGTTGAGTGACCTGGAAAGAAGCAGCTGTCCTCAGTTGGACAGCACTTCATCCTTCCTCCATTCATGTATTCAAGTGATTATCGACCCAAGAGATACGAATCTAACAGCTGCTAAGCAGTGGGCATCATTCTAACTGATATGAGGGCAGAAATGGGTATGACATGGTTGTTTTCTCCATGGAAATTAAAAGGTACTGAAGAGACAAGATACATACATGAAACACTGATTTTTTGATTTTATGTGTTATTATTGTTTGTATTAAACTATAATTTAGTTACAGTGTTATGCCAATTTTTGCTGTATAGCAAAATTAGTCATAAACATACATTCTTTGTTAATTATTATTATTTTCCATCATGGTCCATTCCAGGAGAATGGATGTAGTTCCCTGTGCTGTACAGCAGGACCTCATTGCTTTTCCACTGTAAATGTGACAATTTACAACCACTACTCCAAATTCCCAGTCATCCCACTCTCTCTCTCTCTCCCTCTTGGCAACCACAAGTCTCTGGATCTGTTTCTTTTCTGTAGATAGGTTCTTTTCTGCCATATTTTAGATTCCACATATAAATGATATAATGTGGTATTTGTCTTTATCTTTCTGACTTAATTCACTTAGTATGAGACTCTCTAATTGCATTCTTGTTGCTGCAAATGGCGTTATTTCATTCTTTTTTATGGCTGTGTAGTACTCCATTGTGTATATATAGCACATTGTCTTAATCCATTCATCTGTCAATGCCATTTAGGTTGTTTCCATGTCTTAGCAATTGTGAATAGTGCTGCAATGAACATAGAGGTGCAGATACCTTTTTGAATTATAGTTTTATCCAGATATACACCCAAATGTGGGATTGCTGGATCGTAAGGTAGCTCTATATTTAGTTTTCTTAAGAAACTCCATACTGTTTCCACAGTGGTTTACCAGTTTATAGTCACACCAACAGTGTAGCAGCGTCCCCTTTTCTCCACACCTTCTCCAGCATGTGTTATTTATAGACTTATTAATGACGGTCTTTCTGACAGGTGTGAGGTGGTACCTCATTGCAGTTTTTTGTTTGTTTTTTAGGGCCACACCTGTGGCATATGGAATTTCCCAGGCTAGGGGTTGAATTGGAGCTGCAGCTGCCGGCCTACGCTCAAATCCAATGCTGGATTTGAGCCACCTCTGTGACCTACACCACAGCTTTCTGCAATGCCAGATCCTTAATCCACTGACCAAGGCCAGGGATCAAACCCACATCCTCATGGATGCTAGTCAAGTTCTTAACCCACTGAGCCACAATGGAAACTAACTTCATTGTAGTTTTGATTTGCATTTCTCTAATAATTAGCAATGTTGAGCATCTTTTCATGTGCCTACTGGCCATCCGTATGTATGAGACATTGATTACTTGTTACCATTAGTCCTTGCAAATAGTTACATTTGGAAAATACATTATTATTTGTATCTCATTTCATCACTCATTCATTCTATGAGGTGAGTCGGGTTTTTATTATTACAATTTGATTTACAGGTTGAAAAAAAGACTGATGTTCTGAGTTACTCACTTGTATTTGGCAGATTTCTCCTCCTTGAGTCCAGTGCTCTGTCTAGAACCATCATTCATTAAACTTTATGAAAATACCAGAGTCATTATTCAGCCGTGAAAAAGAATGAAGTGTCAATTCATGTCACAACACGCACGAGCCTCAACACAATGCTGAGTGAAGGGAGCCAGGCACAGAAGCTCCCATGTGGGTGATGATGCTGTGTACATAGATGATCTGAACAGGCAATTCCATAGACAGAGAACATACTGATGGCTGCCAGGGGCTGGACCTGGGGAGGAGTGGGGAGGGGGGGACCTCCCAGTAGTACAGGGCTTTATTTAGGAATGTAGAACATGTTCTAGAAGTAGATGGAGGTGATGGTTGCACAACACGGTGAAGGTACTATATGCTAAGTGAATTGTTCACTTTAAAATGTTTAAACATACTTATGTAAATGTCAATTAAAAAAAAAGAGGAGTTCCCCTTGTGGCCAGTCGGAAATGCATCCGACTAGTATCCGTGAGGATGCAGGTTCATTCCCTGGCCTCGCTCAGTGTGTCAGGGATCCAGCATTGCTGTGGCTATGTTTGTGGCTGTGCTGTGGCTGTGGCTGTAGCTGTGGCTGTGGCGTAGGCTAGCAGCTATAGCTTTGATTAGAACCCTACCCTGGGAACTTCCATATGCCTCGGGCACACCTCCCCCCCCAAAAAAAGGAATATAGACCAAAAGAAAAAAAAAGAGTTCCCGTCGTGGCTCAGTGGTTAACGAATCCGACTAGGAACCATGAGTTTGCAGGTTCGATCCCTGGCCTCACTCAGTGGGTTAAGGATCCGGCGTTGCCGTGAGCTGTGGTGTAGGTCACAGATGCGGCTTGGATCCTGCTGTGGCTGTAGCTGTGGCATAGGCCAGCGGCTACAGCTCCAATTAGACCCCTAGCCTGGGAACTTCCATATACCGTGGGAGTGGCCCTAGAAAAGGCAAAAAGACAAAAAAGGAAAAAGGGAATGTAAAAGATGCTGTGGAAGAAATGACAGGATCCCAGGTCTGATCAGGGCCAAGGGCAAGTCCCCAGCTGCATATCACAGTGACTATGCTCTGATAACCAGCTTCCCCCATGACCTCGGACCTCGGTGGGGTGGTCCAATTGCCTCTTCCCAGGCTCTCCTGACCCCCCAGGCTCCTCCTTACTGGATATTGGAGGTCCGTCCGCCTCATTCACCACTAACTTCATGAGACTGGACCTCCTTTCTCAGCTCCCACCCCCACAGTGCCCGGAGAAGGGATGCAGTAAATTAAACAGCTCTGGTTCTAGTCTTTTCCATCCCTATTGGCTGTGTCTTTTGTCTCTCTGGGCCTCGGTTCCTAGGCTTCAGCCCTTCCTGCGGTGTCTTCCTCAGCCCCGCAGACATAATGTAGATGGTGCACTGGCTCCCGCACTTTGTTGAGCTCTTTCCTAATTTGGTCCTTGTTGCGCTGATAACAATGCCTCTGGGTATTTCCTCACTGCCAGAGGCCTCTGTTTATTCTGAGCACATGACACCAGGACATTATTTCTGAGGCACCGGCGGGAATCTTCTTCTCATAGAGAATAGTCTCATCCCTCATCGTGTTCCCTAAGGACAGAAGGAGAAGTGGGGATAAAGTATTCTGTAAGTAAGCTCTACAAAGAGTTTTTCAGGCTCTTCAAACAGCCACCAATGGAAAGCTAGCGGGCCTTTTACACACTGGCCTCCTCCTGGGCACAAAGCTGGTTTCCGTTCTGTGTTAGGATTTAATCTCAGAGCAGCAAGGCAGAACCAACCTCCCTAACCGGGACCCCAGACAAATGATTCTGATGCGTGAGTCAGTGACCCCAAGGCCGCGCTCGGCCCTCCCCTGGACTGGCTGCTGAGCCAGGCTCCGGGGGTCCCTCCAGGCTGTCTTCCTTGGCCATCTGGAACGGGTTAGTTTCCCTCCTGCCTGGAGGCCGGAGGATGGACTCAGTGACCCCTGCAGGTCCCTTTCTTCCCTAGGCCTCTCCAGTTACGTTCTCTGATTTCCAGCAAACATGCTTTCTCTGGGGAAAAATGAATCCGGGGCTCCAGGGTCCCTTGGGAATCTGCAAATGATTTCAGTTTCCAGTCTGGGGACTCTGAGCTCCATGAGAGAGAACGCTCAGCGCGCTGTCAGAAGGAAACGTTTCAACAACAACACGCTATATATTTAGATTCTTCCTAGCAACTCAGGCTCCCCGTGGGTACAGCACCAACCGGGAGGAGGACCTGAGTCCTCTTCCTGGGCCCCGGCCCCCTCCCCGGGGCTGGAGACTGGCTCCCTGCTCTGCCGCCCCGCCACCGGCATTCCTCCGCAGGTGCTGGCCTCACAGCACTGCTCCGCGCCCCAGCCTTGGCACCCGAGGTTAACGAGGCCGCTGCCCCGGGTCCCCTTTGCCTTGGGGACTTCAGAGTCATCAGCTTCGAGTGCAGGCCATATTTTCTCCATTCTTTTTCCCTGATTCTCACTTCTGAGAATTTCTGGTTCCCGAATCCCAACTAGGACATGTGGCCTGACAGGGGATTTCTCTGATGCTTTGGGGATGAACAGTGTCTATTTCGACTCTTCACCGCATCTCTCTGCTGTTGAGCCCTTTAAGTGTGTTATTTCATTTACTCTCACAGCAACCAGATGAGCCATGAGGTTCAGAGACCTCAGTTAACGAGTGGTCCAAGGTCACCCAGTTAGCACCTGGCGGAGCAAGGGCTGCAGTCTCCTCTTGTTTGACTCCACACGCACGCTCTTCACCATGACCCTGAACTCACAGGTGTAATTACTGGCTTCGCAAAGAATCAGGTATCATTTTGACACCAAAGCACTGGCATTTCCAAGAGGATTTTTTGTTTGTTTGCTTTTTGTTTTTCTGAACTGAAAGTCTTTAGTTGGGAGAGATAAATTGGGAATTTAGGATTAACAGATATACACTATTATATATAAAATAGATAAACAACAAGGACCTACTGTAGAGCAAGGGGAACTATATTCAATATCTTGTAATAAGCTATAATGGAAAAGAATCTGAAAAAGCTTCTTATGTACATGACTGAATCACTTTACTATATGCCTGAAACATTGTCAATCAACTGTACTTAAATTTTTTTAAAAAGAATTTGTGGAAGTTCCCGTTGTGGTGCAGTGGAAACGAATCTGACTAGGAACCATGAATTTCAGGTTCGATCCCTGGCCTCGATCAGTGGGTTAAGGATCTGGCGTTGCCATGAGCTGTGGTGTAGGTCACAGACGCAGCTGGGATCCTGTGTTGCTGAGGTGTAGGCCTGCAGCTGTAGCTATGATTGGACCTCTAGCCCGAGAATCTCCATACGCCATGAGTGTGGCCCTAAAAAAAAAAAAAATTGTGTCCGTTGTCCTGCGAATGTTTCACTCCCTAAGTTTGTTTGATTGCTTTCTTGTGGTATAGTTAACTTGCTCTTCTCTCTCCTGTACTTCCTGTAAAGTATAGCTCCAATGGTTTGATGAGATGCGTGTTTTAGCAGGAACACCACGCAGATGATGCCCTGTACTTTCCACTCATCACTTCAGACCTGGTACATGAGTGTCCCAGTTTTAGTAGTGAGAACCAGTCATGTGTTTAGATGGCTCATAAAGACCAAAGAGGGAAAGTTTAAATTCTGCATTGTCTTAGGTTATCTGGACTACCTGTTGGATTCTCTCGAGGGCCAGGTTTGAAGACTAAGCCTAGTGAGGGGGGAAACCAGTGTGCTTTGGCTTCAGTAGGGCTGCAGGTTTGGGGAGCCGAAAGCCTCCCTGCAGAGGGGAGAAGAGAAACTCTGACATGCGGAAGAAGAGAGCTCTTCCCCATTTATAGGCAACTTCTCCCTGCAGTGCTCCTGCGGGTGTGGTCCAGGCTCATGAGCTAATGATCCAGGAATTAGAAGGTGCCTGGCTGGTGCTGGCACAAGAGACTGGAAGGATGAACCGAGTCCAGGAGTGAGCCAGGCACAGACCCCCATGTGCTGAGGGAGGCACTTGTGGCAGTAGCTGGAGGAGAAAAACTGATCTTCTCGGAGACAGTACACAGGAGGAGACAGTAAATCGGCAGAACCTGGGCTAGGGAATTGAAAAGACTCTGTGCAAGGAACTTCATGCAGGGTGAGAAATGCCAGCAAATCACAAGACGAGTGTTTGGGACCCGGGGACCGTGTGTGAAACTCAGCCTGAAGAGACTCAGAATCAAGCTGTCCTCGGTCCAAGGGCCCGTGGGCTCACCAGCCACATCAGTAAACAAAGGATGTTGAAGACATCAAGCCAGCAGCTACCGCAGCAGCCCTCCGCTGTACACCTGAGGGGACTCGGAGTGAAGAAAAGTGGGACCCTGGTCCTAGACAGTTAAGGTTTCTATCAAAGGAAGGATTTCAATGAGTCCAGACTCTTGCATCTTCCCATATATAGAAAAGTGCTAAATTCATTAACTTGAGATGTTTGGTTTTTCTTTAACAATAATCTTTTGATATTCTGAGCATCTGTTTGGGTTTTTTTGGTTTGTTTGTTTTTTGTTGTGCTTTTTTTTAATTTAATTTTTTTTTTGCAAAAATTCCTGTGTATCCCCTGTGTCTTTGGCACAGTCCCTCAGAGCTACCTGACAGGCAATCTCTCATGCTCAAGTCCTCAGTCTGTCCACCAAATAAAACACACTTCTCAACATTTAGGCTGCACATTCTTTGTCAGTCAGCCAGCCCTTGTAAACGATCTCGTCCAGCCTCGGCCATTTGCAGATGAAGATTCTGGGCTCAGAAAAGAGGAGTCCCTTATTCAAGGGGACACAGGGTCACAGCTGGGATAAGAACTGTCTTCCACCAGCCCTCCCCACTCTGCTGCACCATCTCTCTTCTTCAAGGAGCAGCGGCCACCTGGCGGGAGGTGGAAGAGGTCTGAACTGAGAAGTTATACAGTTCTATGGTCTAGGTTCAAAAAATGAACCCCCCACCCCACCCTCATCCATTGTCCCATTATAGCAATTAAGGCTGGAGGACAAACATAGACCCAGACACTTCACTGAATTGTGGTGTTGCCACTTGTCTCTATTTGAAGGCTGGGACCTTGAATCAGTCACATGTCTCTTCCTAGCACTTAGCAGAGGAAGTAGCACATAACAATAAATAGTACCTAATAATATCACTAGTTTGGGGTTTCCATCCTGGCTCAGCGGGTTAACGAACCTGACTAGTATCCATGAGGTTGCGGATTCGGTGCCCGGCCTCGCTCAGTGGGTTAAGGATCTGGCGTTGCCGTAAGCTGTGGTGTAGGTGGCAGATGTGGCTAGGATCTTATGTTACTGTCACTGTGTTGTGGGCTGGTGGCTATAGCCTGATTGGACCCCTAGCCTGGGAAACTCCATGTGCCACTGGTGCGGCCCTAAAAAGACAGTACATATGTCTGTATGGCTAGTTCAGTGAATGAATAAACACCCAGCACAGCACATCCTCTAAATCACATTCTTTTCTTAACCCATTCCCCTCCCTCATCTCAGAACTGTGGTCTTCAGACTCCGCTAGTTCACTTGCCACTCCCAACACACACAGTGTTTAAAAGTACATATTCTTTCTTTTATTTGTCAGTTAACATCCAAAATTTACATAAAAATTTAAGTATCTAGTTAAAATAGGGGTAATTTCCAGAGTGCTATAAATATTGACATTTTAAAATAAAATGCTTGGGAGTTCCTGTCGTGATTCAATGGAAACGAATCTGACTAGTGTCCAAGAGGACGCAGGTTCGACCCCTGGCCTCACTAATTGGGTTAGGGATCTGGTGTTGCCGTGAGCTGTAGTGTAGGTCACAAATGCAGCTCAGATCTAACATTGCTGTGGCTGTGGTGTAGGCCAGCAGCTATAGCTCCAATTCGATCCCTAGTTTGGAAAATGCCATATGCCTCGGGAGCAGCCCTAAAAAGCAAAAAAAAAAAAAAAAAGATAGAAATAAAAATAAATAAAATAATATACTTAAGTCACACTTTTACATGTCTGCAATGGAAAATGGTTATCATAATTATTTGATATATAACACCATATGTTTAAAAATTTATAAGCAAATTCTTCTATATAGGTGCAAATCTTATATTGTTTCCTTTTCTTTTTGAAATTATATTTCTATTGCCTCATTTGTAATTCAACAAAAATATATTCAGAAACATATTTTCAAAGTTCTTTTAACTGTTATGTTCTGGTTGTCACAATTATTATTCTGTATTAGGTTACAATAATCATTGCTAGTAGTATGAAATTGATAAAAACAGTATAAAATATTACCCATTTTGACAAGAACTTTTAAACATAGAATATGCCAACATAGACCATATCCTGAAGCATAATATACACCTCAACACATTTAAAACAATTGAAATAGGAGTTCCCGTCATGGCTCAGTGGAAACGAATCTGACTAGTATTCATGAGTACGAAGATTCCATCCTTGGCCTCGCTCAGTGAGCTAAGGATCCACTGTTGCCTTGAGCTGTGGTGTAGGTCACAGACTCAGCTCAGATCCCGCGTTGCTGTGGCTGTGGTGTAGGCTGGTGGCTACAGCTCCAATTCGACCCCTAGCCCGGGAACCTCCATATGCCGTGGGTGCGGCCCTGAAAAGACAAAAAAAAAAAAAAAA